>JAQIXA010000743.1:0-35239 GCA_034699045.1 Nanhermannia cf. coronata Gr-Ori-00579
CTTCAGTCCGGATTTTTTTTTGTAGCCGAATTTAACAACCCGACAAGGAGTTTTTCACTACACTGACCAAGCCTGATCCCAAATAGGGTAATAATATCAATAAAAGTTCTAAAATTCACTAAAAGATTCATTAAACCCAAATTCAACTGGATAAAAATATCCAAAATTTGTTAAATTTTCCATATCTATTAATGTAATTTCTTCAAAATTTGTTCAAAAATCAAAATCAACAATCAGAGACCCGATAATTAGAGATTTTTTATATGGATCAAAACAACCACTAATGTCTAAAAGATTCAACTTTTCATTGAGGTCTTAAATAAGTCTTGGACAATTAGATTTTGTATCATTTTTATTCACTACTTCCTTGTATAAAATGAATACACTTTTTTATCAAAAAAACTATTTGTTAGGTTTAGATGAGATTAGACTTATTTACAGATAGTTAAATAGATAGATTTAGAATCGAAATATGAGAATTTGAGAAAAATTTTAAAATATTTTTTAACAAAAAAGTGTCGTTTGTGTTAAATTTGATCGAAATTTTGATTTTTAAATGTTTCAAAAGTTACGTCACCGGGAGTAATAGTAGTTTATTTTGAAATGACCTAAAACTTAAAGTAATTTTAGAGCTGTAAAAATTTATGTTTATTGTATTAAAAGTATGTACCTATAGTATAATACCCTTACCCTTACCCTTACCCTTACCTTTATATCTTAATCTTAACTAACTATCAAAGAGCATAATTCATGATTTTGTTTTTTTGTTCAAAATTACTACTACTATATGTATACTACCCAAAAGCAAAAGACAAGGTTAGATTTCTCGCCCTGGGATTATGGCTTTTATTTTGCAAAGTTTAAGTTTAAGGAAATGAAATCTGGGGGATTGCCTTTATTTCCTTTTTAAATTCAAGTCCCTATCTAAAAGTATAAAGAATTGTAAAAACCATACCATGGTTTCTTCTGGTATTTTTGCCTTTATTACCTCCCATACCGTTTTATGGGGATTGGAAAAACCCACTAAATTCTGATTATAGCCATTTGTACCGATTGTAAAAATAATATATCAGCCTCTAATTGTTAGTAAACTGATATTTTATATTTGATTCTCATATTACAATCCACTATCCAAAGATCCAGATCATATTCTAAACTCTATAACATAGCAGGTAACTGTAATACCTTATACAACTAATAGTAATAATCCTATCTGGTCCGAATTTTTGGCCAATTTATGAACAACTTTTATGAATTGCGAGAAATTTTATCGCTTTTTTCTCTAATCTCAGATCACAATTCGATTTCTCCATACAAAGTTGGTACACTACCTACTTGGGTAGGTAATAATAATAGTCCTTGGTCCCCTTTAAATTACAAATGTTTTACAAACTTTTAAATTACTTTAGAACAATGAAATATGTACCTTATGCAGTTTACAGTACCTACTGATAACATAAGAATCATTTAGATTTCAGATTTTGGGATATTAATAAAGATCTTTAAAGAAATAAAGAAAACAAGAGCCATTGAGCTCAAAATTCAAAAATTCAATAAACTCATTATCAGATACAGAATGAGTTTTTGCCTTGTGTGTCCTGATCTAAATAGATCAAAAATAGACCAAAAACAGATGGATATCTATCTATCTGATATTTAGATATCTAAACAAAATTCTTTTATAAATTTTTATTTAATTTGCTCCAGTTTCAGACTATTATTTACTAGGATTCTTATATCGATCGATAGGTAACGCATATTTTTGTTATCCTTTTGGCAATTAAAGAAAGATTATGGGTCCAATATCGGTATTTAGTGATTTAACGTTTTAAAGATACCTAGTAATTTTAAAATTTAGACCTCATAAAAGTTTTTGAGGTTTTAGATCCCGGATTTCAAAATTCTGTGCCATTTTTTGCCTTATTTCAAGTACCTAGATAGGAGCTGTAGTAATTCGTTTATTAAGGAAGTAAAAAATGTAGATTTTAATTAGTGTAAATATAAGTAAGGAACAAAGGGTAAGTAATTCCGGTAAAGTAAAGTACCCGTGAAGAAAATAGGACTTTTGGGAAGTTTCATTTATCTCGGGTAGTTTTTGAGTAAAACTCACATTTGCATAAGTGGTAAATATACGACTTTTAGGGCCAAGAAAATCCTTACTTTTAAAACTACAATATGTAGGGGTATATCAGGGGAGAATTGCGAAATCTTTTATAATTTGGACATTTTATTTTCGTTAGATCGAAAACAGGTAATTTCAGGTCATTTTATTGAGGTCAGGAAATTTTATTATCTTAATCTTAATCTTACGATTAGAGATACTAATAATATTCTCAAGCAAATTCAAATAATTCGAAAACAGGCTGCCCAAATTTCCAAATCCTTTCTCAACTATCCCTAACCTACCCCTGATACAAGTACAATTTGGAATAGTGAAATTGACCTGATATTTAAGATTTAAACCCTTAGCTTATTACAAACATTTCTTGGCTCAGTAACCCTGAATGATTAATCGAATGAGTTTTACATAAATAAATTTGCCTAGTGAAAAGTGGATGGAGATCTTGAGATTAAACTTTACTTTATTTTGTATTTTGTTAGTCTTTTTGGTTATGGAAATTGTTAAACTACTACTGAATTAGTATTATACTATTATGATGTTTTATAACTTGCAAAATAGTTAAAAGAAAAGCCTTGGCTTGTTGCTGTAATTAAAAGGTTTCCTCCTGTGTGTATTTGTCGCAGCGGGCCAGCACTAATTTCCTTAACCTTATATTTAGAATGCCATAAATTCAATATTTATTTAGCACTAATTTGAGCTTAAAGCCCCTACTATTCTTTAGTAAGTACAAATTACTTTTGTGATATTTAATACTTTAAATTGTACTTATCACTATGAGCCAAAATAAATCTTAGATTTGAGAACAAGTTACCTACTACTATATATCTCCTGCTCAATTAACTCATTAATCATACTGTTTCAAAATCTGGCCTAATTTTCCTACTAAATAATCGCACTGTATTGTATCCCTAAGTATTTTGACATTTACCTATATTTAGGATTTAAGATTAGTATTTTATAAATTAAAGCAATTTGCTAATTAGAAATAACCCTATCAAACTAATCAAGTAGGTACTGTCGATAAAATTTGAAACTTGAAAATCTCAAAAAAAAATCGAATTAATAATAGGGTAAGCTATACTCGTAGATATCAGTAGATTTCAGAACCATGAAATTACAATAGGATATTATATAATGTTATGAAATTATTTTGTTATATTTAGATACTTATATGCTGTAGATACTTATAGCATAAAGAGTATTTATATGGGTGAAATAAAGCAATAAATACTTGACTCACTCACTTACCAAAATAGAAATAGAATGAGGATCTTGTGAAATAACTTTTTTTTATGAAATTTCCCTAGTACTCGTACCATAAGAAATCCAATCTTTCATTTGATCCGCAGTTTTCTCGTGTGAGTAAATCACACACAAGTCTCAAGTTCTCGATCCGATTTGAGAGCTTTTTTTCTTATTTCCTTTATATTTATACTACTAAAGGATAGGACCAGTATTTATGTACTAGAATAGAAGTATTCTGTAGTAGTTGTATGGATTATAAGTATAACTGTTTTTTATACTTGCATGTCTCCATCCATATCCATATCTATCTCTGGATTTTTTTTGAGAAAAATACATTTTATACATTTTATGTATTTTATGTAAGTTTTTGGGGATATTGAGCTGGAGCGAAAAACTTTGCAAACTTTCACTTACTTAAGAATTGGGTGTAGGAAAAAAAGTATCAAAAAGTTATTCGTATGAATACTCATAGCTACATTTAAGTACGATAGATATATGTATAGGTAAGTATGTACAAGCTATATTTAAGCGAGTTGATCAGGGTCAAATGGACATTTTGTCAAGTGAAATTTTGAAAAATTTTGTCAAAAAGATCTTGTCACGTCATTAAACTAATAGGTAATTTTATTTTGACTTGACTTGTAATTAATATATATCTCTTAAATAACTGGTAAATGTCCAGAACCTTGATTAAAACTAAACTAATTTATGTATTGTTTCTTTGATATTCCTAATATTTGACAAGTGTAGAGGATTTTATCTGGACATTTATAGATTTAGATTTATATTTTGTATATTACAATTGAGTGCCTATAATACGAGTATCAATAAATTGTTGTGCATGCCTTTTTTTGTAAAAAAAATGAAAAAAGGTAAGGATTATTTTTTATATAATTGGGGCACATGAACATGCTTTGGTTCAAATCTAAACTTTAACATGAAAAATTCAAGTACCTACGAGTGCTGTACCTACTTATTCTCAATGGTTATACCTAGGTAGTATAGTAGTATCCTGTTTTGTATTCGAGAATCATTTACTGCAAATGAAATCGGAAAAAGATGTCAAAGAATAGTAAATAAGTAAGTAAGGTATGAAATGGCTCAATTGAGTTGGAAGAATTGTTATTAGCTCCCATTATGGTAAATAGATTTGAGATTTTTGATTTTGGGTCGGAAATCGGATTTCTATTTGTCAAATTTGGGGAGTACCCTACCTATATAGGTATGGAGAAAGTATGAACTATACTGTATAATAAGTTTGGATTTTGAATTGCAAAAGTATAAAAATCTAAAAAAGGGAAAAATGATCATAACTCTATGTAACAAAGTCTAGACTAGCTCTAACTAAACTAACGATGACAAATACTATGCATTTTCTTAAAACTTGAAGATTTGAGCCTATTATGATACAATTTAGCACTTTAGTAAAAGTTACTAATTCAAACTTATTTCATATTAAATTAACTCAATTTTCAAGTTGATTAAAGCCAACTTTTTTACTTTCAGCTTAATTTTTGCAAATTTTTTGCTAAAGTTCTTTTTTCATTGCGCAACTTTCAGTACCCAGCTACAGAATAATTATAATAGGTAGGGTAGTATCTTAAGACAAAATTTTTTTGCTGTATTTTAAGGTGTATTTTAAGGGAATACACAAGAGAAAATACCTCAGATACGAGATAAATTTGAGGTTAATAGATCGCTTTTTGTCAGATGGATGAAACCCCATAGGTTTCAAAAGCATACGCAAAAAATATATAAAAAATGATCTGAGAGAATCCCGACATCATTTCCGTTGATCTTTAATCCACCTCTGTCAATTGAAATGATGATGAGAAAATAAGATCTATTTACCACTACTTTACTTACCTTATAGTCTGTAAACTATAGTCTATTTACAAATGTCTTTACTATACATTATACACTAGTACTTATTTGGATAGAATAGATTCTTAAGGTCATAGAGTTCAATAAAGCTGATTTTTTCTATCTTTTTTTCAGGCGAATCTCCCGAGACGATCCAAAGTCTGAATTCTTGGGTGAGAATCCCAGATTGGAAAAACTCAAACCCCCCTGAATTTGACGATGAGTTTGAAGGAACTTCTTCATCAATTGATCCATTTTTTAATCCACCACCACCACCAAGTTCTTCAGAATTTCGATCAACAAGACCGAAATCTCATGGTTCTTCAGCTGCCGTTTTGAGAGATTCAGATGATAATTTCGACGAGGAAGAAGATCCTGAAGGTCCAGAACCATTCTTTGATCATCATATGATGACTAATATTTCGGAACAGCTGGGAAATCATGCTTTTCTCAGGTGTAGGGTCAAGAATCTTGGTGATCGAACGGTAAGACCTCATTTTATTCTAGAAATCATTCCTAATTCTCAATTTAAAACACCCTGACCCATATATTATATCGTATTTGTATAAATTGGTGACAATTTTTTAAAGAAAAAAACACTAGGCATTAGTACTATATTTATATAGGTATCTAGATATAAGATTGTTCACTCAATTTTCACAACTAAATTAAGGCTGGATTGGGTCTAGTGCCAAAATGCTGATCTGAATGGAATACTAATAATAATTCTCAAGTTTAAAACAGCTTTTTTTTAGTGTACTTACTATTAGAAGTACCTACTATCAGTATTAGTAAGTACACTTAAATATGCTCAAAATCATTGAAGTTCATTCAAAAACTTTTTCTTTTCCTAAATCCCTAGTTTGGAATTGGAATATCGAACCTAAAATGCTTATCTAAAACTAAAATAGAGCCTAGATTTGCTTAAGGTAGTATGGTAGTATTGTAGGCACCAGCTTTGATGTTTTCTAATTCAAAATCTTGAGATTTGTTCAAGTGAACCTTACAGGAGTTAAATTACAGATAAGGTCAATAGACTCTGCTATTTCCTCGTAAAAAATGGACATTTGGCACCTTTTCTACTTATATTAGAAAATGAGTTTGATTTGAAGAATAGAACCCTATGTCAATAATCTGACAACTATTCTATACTGATGGTACTTGATATGAGTTGTAAAGATTATAAATTATAGATCCTCTCAATTACCAACTATGTAGTTCAATTTGGCCCTTATTCCAAAATATTTAGAAAAAATAAGTTTATTATCGATGGGATATAGGTACAATCAGAATTTGGACATTTCAACAATTACTTAGGTGTACAATTTTTTGTATTACAATTACATTACAAGATAGACTTTCTAATATTCATAAATCAAATCAGATAAATATTTCAAATTAGCGGCATTTTCTTATTTAGCTTCCACAGCAGCCCCTTCAGCTTGTTTTCCTCCAGCTCCTTTGCAATCTGCACAATCACAATCTGCCCTAAAATTAAGGAACAAACAATCATTAATTAAAAATTCCTAGCTAGATGAACAATGTTTTCCTAAGTAAATGAACATTAATGACACTATAATATATCTACGAGGGTTGATAACTAAATTCATAATTTTTCATAATTCATACTTTGCAATAGCATAAATCAATGCTCCAGCAGCCAGGAGAAGTCCAAGAATGACCCACTTCTTTTTCCCACCTTTTTGTCCATCTTGACTTCTATGAAATAAAAACGAAGATGATCAAATTATCTGATTATTTATTTATGAAAAAAGTACTTAGGTATATAATGGTCAAAATTATCTTACGACTGTTGTTGCTGTTGTTGTTGCTTTTGTTCTTGATAATATCGGCTCGACAAGCTAATAGGCCGAATAGCAAGCATCTGGGATTGTCCATTAGTCTATTGTTGAAAAAATTAAAAAAAAGTATAAAATAGTGATTTTCTCCGTATTATCTCCGTATTGTCTCTGTATTATCCAAGCTTGATCATATTGTAGAATAGCAAGTTGAAAAAATCAAGACGTACCCGAACCATATTCAAACAAGCCTTACTGGCGACGAAAACACGTCCAATTTTGAGGAAGCTCATTTTGACGATGACCAAGTTACTCCAAGGTTGATTGCACTTGATGAGAAAAAAAATAATTCAGAGGAAAATTGACACGACGAGCAAAAATTGACTTTTTGATCAAAATTCGAGAAATTCGTCAATTCAAAGGAATTTTAGAACTCAAATTTTTCGAGTAGCCTGCTGTTTCTAAGACATAAATTCAAACTGTTTTTGACAAATTTTTTGATCTCGAAAGTCAAAATGTCAAAAATCGTCGTTTCGATTTTCCATATAAAACTTGCGAGAGATATTTAGGTTAGGTTCATATTGGTTAGGTTAGATTAGTTAGGCAGGCCAGAAACTGACTGTTATCTCATGAAAAAATGCCCTAATCCTTCTAATCGTTCAAGAGAAAGCAAAAAAACTAGCATATTTTTACCTAAAAAAGTCTGTTTTATCAAATGTTTATAGAGCAGTCTTGAGACTTCGATTGGTAAAATGCCTATTCTCTATTTAACAATGAACCCTGTCGATAATCTAAAGTCTGAATATGATCAGAGAGATCCCTAAATTAAATATTCCTAGTCTTAATTAGGTTCTGAAATAATATTAAAACTAGACATTTGTTCTAAAATATGTATCGATCAAAAGTTAGTTTATTACAAGCTAGTAGACATTAGAGTAGCAGACTTATGGACATTTCAATAATTTAACAATTTTTGCATTAAAGGTTACAGGTTACAATAATTAGATTACAATAAATTTGGAATTTTGAATTTAGATAAATTTTAGACTTCATTAATTAATTAAGCATCCATAGGTCAAAAGAATCCAAATCGACGACGGCCTTAACGACGAGGTGCTCCACATTTTGGCTCCTCTGCTTTTTTGGCGGCTGGCGCTGGCGATCCTTCCTTCTTTCCTCTAAAATTAAAAATTAGGTCTTATAGTTAGGTTCCTAATCGAATAATTAATCAAGGGTATTGTTAAAAAGTTTGAGAAAAGACAAAATTATGCTTTTTTCATGTCATTTGCATAATTTTCAAATGTTAGTGCTTTGCAGCATTATTTGAACTATCCAGTTCTTAAGCTTATTTGGCCAAAACTTTGCAAAATACTCGAATTTTGAACCATAGTACTACATATGCAGGGTTAATCAGCTAAAAGTTACATTTTATTCTTAATTATAATTATTATTAAATAGTTATTCATTTTCTAATAGTACAACCGATCAGATTTTTAGGTTTTGGACTAGTTGATCATTGAATATATGTACAAAGCTAAATTTCCAAAAATAACCAAAAAATCCGATTGGTTATCGGGATAAATAATTATTTAATGTGTAATTACAAGTAAAATGTAACTTTTAGCTAATGTACCCTGTATTGGAAATTTCATTTGGTGAAAGCATCCTCGTGCCATGTGCGATATGATCCTCAATATCCTTATTTTCATACCTTGTGAAATAGTACAAGGCACCAGCTCCTACCAGGAGTGCTCCGATGACCCACTTCTTTTTTCCACCTTTTGGCGCATCTTGACCTCTGTGAAATAAGATAAAAAAAATCAGTGATGGTCAAATGATTGTCACTTTATAAGTATTCAAATTCAAAAGGTAAAATTATCAAAATTGTCTTACTGTTGTTGTTGAAGAGGGCTCGACATACTGATGGGTCGAACAGCAAGCATCTGGGTTTGATCTTTAGCCTATAAATAGTTTTAAAAAAATCAAATTACTGAGGTCATGGACATTGATCCTTAAGTTTTCTCCCATTTTCATTGTGAAAATGGATGAAAATGGATGAAAATGGATGAAAATGACCGGAAATGAAAATGTAGGGGCTTACCAGGAGGCTCAAACAAGCATTTTGGATGCGTCCAACTTTGGCGAGGTTGTTCATCTTGATGATGGAGGGTCCCCGAAGGCCGATTCCACTTGACGAGAAAAAATTAATTTCGAGGAAAAATGACACGACGAGCAAAAAATAAGTTTTTGATCAAAATTGGAGAATTTGTAAAATCACAAATTGGGGAAAAAAATTTAGAGCTCAAAAATTTGTCCCTGGTTTCTAAGACAAATTGACATCGATTTCAAGAAATCAAAATTGACAAATTTTGAAATAAGATTAGAAATAGTTCAGAAACGTTTTTGTTTTGGATATCGTGTTTTCGGGTGAAACAGTGGTTATTTTGATCTAATTTTTTATGTCTAGGTAGGTATATCTAGCAGTAGATGCCTAGATTCTAGATATTCTCAAATAAAACAAATTTTGTTCTTAAAAATGGACACTTAATTTTATCGAAAATGATTCCTATCAATACCCTCATAATATAACCTAACCAAATATTATCTAACTGAATACCCTACAAGATGCAAAGAAAAAAATGTGTACTTCAATTACAAAGTTTCAATTACAAAGTAGGTACTCTACCTTTAACTTTAACAAAAACAATATAAATTTAGGTATTGTCCTAAAATACAGATTATGTATAGCAAATTAGTTTATTACAAGCAAACGACAAGACTTATGGACAATTTAATAATTTAGACAATTTTTTACATTACAAGATTACATTAATTAATTACAATAAATGAGATTTTGAAGAAAAAAAAATTGAGTATTCATATTCGTAGATTAAAAAAATCCAAATTCACGACGGCCGCCTTTTCTTTACCATTTTTTTGTCTGACCGGGTTGAGGTGTACATTGTTGTTCCTCTACTTTTTTGGCACACTTTTTCTCACCTTTTCCTCTGAAATTGAAAATTAAAGTACATCATTTCATTATATTGGATCATATCATATGGATCTAATGATCACGATCATTTTATAGGTGATAAAGCCATGTTTTGAATATCATTAACATAATCATTATAAATCGTTTTTTTCATACCTTGTGAAATAGTACAAGGCTCCAGCACCACCGACAAGAAGAGCTCCAATGACCCACTTCTTTTTCCCACCTGGTTGTCCATCTTGACTTCTGAAATATAAATCAAAATCAAAGGTCAAATACCTGCTTAAGGTATACAAAAATAAAATATCAAAATGTCTTATTACCCTTGTTGTCGAAGTGGACTCGACACACTAATGGGTCGAACAGCAAGCATCTGGGTTTGACCGTTAGCCTATAAATACAGATAGTTAAATAAAATTAGGGTACCCTACTCTCAAGTATTTTGAAGATACTTCAATATGTTGTAAGAACTTACCAGGACAAAATTCAAGCAAGAATTTTGGACACCACGTCCAAGTTTAAAGAGGGAGTTCATCTTATTGACGATCAGGTTATCAGAACCAGAAGTTGAGGAAATTAATGATCAAAAATCAATTTCTGATCAAAATTTGCGATTTGATCCTATCAAATTACAAAAATTCTAAAAAAGTCAATTTTTAGTGCTCAAAATCAAAAATTAACTCCATAGTTTTATCATTTTCTAATGTCAATAATATTATGTACCAACAAAATGATAAGTTTGGCCAATGCAAGGCAAGGTCAATGGAGAACCTTGATTTTGACATCGAAAGTCAAAATTGTCAAAATAAATATTTAAATTTTAACAAAGGTACCCTAAGGTATCTAATCTGCAAAATTTGGGTGAAATGGCTTTGAATATACCTAGTTTTGAAAAACAAATTTTGCCCAACAGGGAAATACACTAGTGCAAGTGCTCTAATAAAAGCAGATAGTTAAATATTTATAGTCTTGATAGCAATTATCGGGAAACCGGAATTCAAATAGAAGGATTTTGGTTTTTCGGTGAGTAGATAAATAGCCTATAGGTAAGTCTAAATCTGCTTGTAAAACTACTATAGTACACTAGGTATTACTTTGTCTACAGGCAGGATAAACAGATTTAAATGTTTTGATTTCATGGAAAAATATCGTAATACAATACAAATACCTTATAATAAATTAGTAGGGTAGGGTACTAGGTTCTACAGAATATGCACATAGATACATACATAAATACAGTAAGTATCGAATGATAGCAATAATAGTAGTTTACTACCAGTTTTAATGCTGTTTTGGGAAAAGCCTTTTTAATTTAATCATGAGCCAGGGAATGATTAGAGCTAAATCTCTAATCCTATACCTAAACTCTAAATAGCCATATGTTAAGCTCGGATAATGAGCAGAAAATTAAGCCAAGTAAACCAAACTTTTAGTCAAAAAATGTCTTTTTATCAATCTTTTTACATGAAAACACCAATGTACCCTACCTGATACATTAGATAATAATTAATAATTTTAAGAAAATGATTTTGCCAATAGTGCCTAAATTGAACAGAATTTGAATTTTAAAGACAAAATTTCCGAGTCTTTTCAAAAATTTAGAGAAAATTTTCTAAATTTTTGATCTCATAGACCTCCTGGTCTAACAGCCCTGTGTAGTGTGTAGATACAATACTATTTTAAAATTTTGAAAAATTTCACAAATTCTCTCGTTTTATTGTATTTTTTTTATAGAATTATTAGATAGGTTTGAAGAACAAAATATCTGGAAATATTTTGAGTTCAAAAATTGGAAATAATCAGGAAAAATGGTTTTAAAGTTTGAATTAGAAATTTTTACAAAATTTCGATTTTTTGAGGATTGGTAATTTTTTTGATTTTGAATTTGCATACCTTTACCTAGTACTAGTACTAGTACAAGCCATCCATGCATAGAGTATCTACACAAGTTTTAGCTTAAAATTGATGAATTTAAAGCTTAAATTTATTTGTAAAGATACATAGTATACATAGTACTGTACTAATAGTATGATGTTAGTTAAATAGGTAGTTATTTGATTAAAATAAAATAATATGGTGATGTGTAGACCACCATGAAAATAGATTTGATAAGAGGAACAGGACAAGTAGATAATAATACATAGTAGATATTGATTTATGCAAAAATTTCACAGATTTACAAATCTAAAGCCAAATACATAACTACATCACAGCAAGTATAAGGTACTAATACTTATATTCAAATTTACACGTAATAGATGGACTTTAGATAAGGTACTGTAGATATTATCAAGTGTTGAATTGTGAAATATGTACATTTAAATAGCGAAATATTTCCCCTTCAGGGGAAATATAGTTCAACCATCCATTACATACATAGCATAGTGTAGTAGGAAATAAATCGAAAATCAAATAGATTTAGAAATGTATTTTTAGGATTTTGTATTTTGTGCACAAAATGTTTTATGGGCTATGATAAAATATTTGAAATTTTTTAGGTAAATGTTTCAAAGCTAAATTTTTTGGACCGTATGTAAATATGCAAATACACCATACTAGTACAAAATACCTATATTAGTACCTACACTCCTACTACCTTGTATTTGTTCTTTTTCGAAATATTTTTGGGAACTTGACATACTTGAATACTTTGAATACTTTGTATTTATCTTTGCAATTGTAAATTACATAAGTTACATAGGTAGGTAAATTTCTCAAGTTTCGTGTTCATGTAGGGGCCTTTAGTTTTACACTTTTTGGATTTTCGCTCGCAGAATTCCATACAGAGTTTCTCAAAAGTTGGAAAATCGTCAAATCCCATTTTAGGGTACCTACTTACTCCGTAGTACAATTTTCCAACTTTTACTTACTCTATATAAGTATCTAGTACATACCTACATATTTAGATAGGCAAAGTACTATTAGAATATTCACATATTTGCAGGTTTAATCTTAATCGCTCAAAACTCGAAATTTTTAAGAAATTTTCATTTTATAGGATAAACCCCTACTAATTTTCATAATACTGATATGTAAAACAAGGTTTTTATATAAAAAATATATTCATCTATATTAGATTCTTTCTTTGATTGTCATAAAGCGCAAAAAAGTGTCAGAAAAGTGCAATATAACTGATTTCTGCTGAATTGTCATAAATCTATATGCATAAGCAAGTAGGTCATTTGAGCAGTTGGCCATCATATCGAATTTTTCCCATATTTGATTTTTGATGCAGATGATAATCTAATTTTTTTTGCTTTATTTGTAGGCACATTCAATCAATACTGACATTCTCTTCTATTCTATAACATTATTTGCTATTTAATATTCAAAAAGGTCATTTTTTTTATGCTTTTTAAGTTTAGGTACTTTTTCTTTCTGAAAATGTAAATACAAAATTATTGTGTAAACTTTTCTGCAAGAAATGTATAAAATATAAATCAAACTTGTAAATAAGACCTTTGTTTTTACTCGATTTTTTCGATCTGAAAGTCTGATAAATCCTTAAAAAATGAAAAGTAGGATACCAAGTAGTCACCTTTCTACTTCAGTAGTACTACGAGTATAGTACTATAGCCGTTGTGACTTGAAACTTGAGATTTAAGATAAAATGCATATAAAAATCTTTTTTTTCTACAAAAAAAAGTAGGCAAAATGGGTATATTGATATAAATGCATAGGTATTTGTTCAAGGGATTCGATCTGCCTGTCTTTCTCCACTTTTTTTTCTACTTTTTTCGCCAATCTTGAGCAAAAATTCCCCTCGATTTAAGAATATTTTGGCAAACTCACCAGCCATTGCATTACCCATATAATCGTATGGTATATCTGTATATGGTAGAAAAAGAGTTCTTATACTTTAGATACCTACTGTAGTAGATATAGTACACCCACACTATGTTATGTAAGACTGTAATCCAGTTTTTGGAGATTTGAGTGCAAATATCAAATGTATTTTCAAGTACTTTTGGTCTTGGTTGGTAAGAATATATTTTTCCAAGTATCAGTTCAGTAGTATTATACTAACACTTGTACTATACGAGTATAAGTAATAGGTATTTGAGTATTTTGAGTAAGAAATGGAGATAGAGATGAGCCAACTCGAAAACTGAGCCAGAAACGATATTTTCCTGCTCTCGACAGATTCTTTCCCCAATTTTTACTTCTCTTTAGATCACTACATATTTCCTAAAGAATTAATATTATATAATATAAGGCAAGTAAACAGACCCTTAGGTACCCTACCCTAATAAATACCGATATATAATAATCAGAAAAATATCTAAATATTCCTCGAATTACAAAGAAAATATCCAAAAGGCCTAAAATTGTATGAATCGGTCTAAACTAAGAGAGTTTCCAAATCTTAAATCTAGTATTCATATTCATATTCATTACAGTTTGTATTTTTAAAATGTTTATAAGTATTTTGATTGAAAAATATAGGTAGATACTACATTTATTATATTTTTAGTGTAGGGTACATCAATTAGTGTGGTAGTACCCTACCACTACAAGTACCTAAAGTAGATATATATTTTGAGATTAGATAATATGTCAATTCTAATTGCAATAAAATAATTACCGATAAAAATTAAAATACCTACCTATCTGATACTTAATTTCATATATGTATTTTAACTTTAATTTCTGAAATTTTCTACAGATATTCAATTAAATTAGTACAAGACTATCCTCAACAAAATATAAATCCACTGATATATGTAACAAAACTCCAAATATATTCATATCAATTTTAACCTAAAGGTACTTGGGTAGTTAAAATTTTAAAGAAATCAATTACCCTAACTTTTGTTTCTAAATCTAAAAGTATCAAGTTTTTAGTATCAGATAAAGATACATTTTACCTAGTGTAATTAAGAGTTAATTGGCTTGTGATACGAGTAAAATATTTTATAAACATTTTATAAGGTTACTTGAAAGGAATATATAAACTTTCCTACATGTAAAATGTAGACTTACACCTCTGGCCAGAATAGAAAAAGCACTTACTTAAGTACCTTACCTACATTACTAGAGATATATATGAGATATATATGAGATCTCGATTTTTTTCAAGCCATATCCCATCCTACTGACTACATCTGTAATATACCCACTTAAAACCTATCTTTTGTGCGAAAAATATGCAAAAATGAGCAAACCTCAAAGCATTTTTTTGATACATTCAACAGTTCTTAATATTGTACTTTGGAATAATGCAAAAGTTCAATTTTCGACTTTTTGTAATGCTCGAAAATATTTTGCAAAGACCCTTAAACCATTGTCAGTTTGACTTTACACTTACACTTTTACACTTGATCTTAATACTTAAACGACCTCAAGCAAATTGTCAAAATCTACGCAGAATTTTTCAACCTATTTTAAAAGTTTTCTAAGTGATTATTTTGAGTATTTTTTACTGACAATGGTTATACAATTGTAGGGTACTGTACTATTGTCATATCTGTAGGTATTTTAAAAGATTTCATTTAAATGCATTTGTAAGGAATTTAAGAGATTTTGGGTTTAAATTGAATGAAATACAAGTACAAGTATATACGAAAGAAATAGCTTTATAGTAAATTTATGATTAAAATTTTTGGAGCGAAGTCTCATTGAAGATTATAATTAGATGATTAGCTTACTTAATAATTTTGTATTTAAACTATTCTCAAGTTTCAAGTTTGAAAGCTCGATACACTGTCATTTGATCGAAAGAAAAATCATTTTGAGATTATCAGCTTGTTATGAAAAGCAGTTTTTTAAGCTCAGGCATAAAACTCAAAGATGCTCTTGAAAGGAAATTGGTTTAAAATTTTGAGAAAACCAGAAAGATTTCTGGCTATCTTGGACCTAGTGTTCTGCAATTTTCAAGTAATTGATCCTATTTAGGTACTAAAAATGTGCAAATGCTCCACTTTCAAATACAATTTTTTGAATTTTAAGTAGGATACTCACATGGTTCAAAAAAGTGGTTCTGAAACTTTTAAGAATTTTTTAAAATCATTTCCAATGATGATTTATAGTACAGAATGAATTTATACAAAATTTTGAAATGTCCTATTTGATCTTAGGTCCTTTGGCAATATTACAAAATATTATTAATGAAATTAGATTGAATTTATAACTTTCATAGAATCAACTTGATGTAGTAATGTTCGTATTGCCTTGATTTCTCCAATTTTTCGGGGTGTTGAAGCATTATAAAATGGAGTATATAAAGTTTAAATAAGCTCTTTACAATTTTCTTATTGCGAAGCCCATAACATAACTTTATAACTGTTCTAGTTATATGAGTAGTATAGGAAATAAAATAAAATAGCTTTGCTTTTACTTTGCTAATCCTCTGGCTATTGCTCATATCCTTAAATGGCCATCTATTATCTTAAGTTTATTTCCATTGTACTATGTAGTACTAGACTACTGACTTACTATTATGGTACTAGAAATATTAATAAAGAATATCGCAAAGATATTTAGGTTGACCTTTCCTCTAGATTTACCCGAGAAAAATGGCTATCTCGAGCTTATATCTATAAGTACGAGTATCTACAATAAGTATCTATATGACCAGATTTATGAGCAAAGTGTGACATTTCTCCAAGCAGATCTTAATGGCTTTTATGGACGTTAAAAAGGCTCATAAAATGTGTGTAATAGAGCTGTCAATTGACTGTTCAAAATAGAGAAACAACTTATTTTGACTTGACTTTTTATAAATAGGGAAAATACTTATACTGTACTTACCTAAGCATATAAGAAATAAAATCATTTTGTTGATCCTTTCAGTGCCTAGCTACTTCATTTCAAAGTCAATTTTTTCGAGATCGAGATCGAAATAGATACCCAGTACATATGTATTAGTGTACAATATTTAAGCTGAATAAGGTAACATAATGCCGGTCTTGTCTTCAAATTAATGTTTAATATTCTTTATAATGTTAAGTATTCAGATCACGACTACGGGTATGTATGGGCTTTTGTACTTTATACATATATGTATAATGTAGGTACTGTGTTTGTAGACACGGGTTGAGATTTAAAGCTCAAAAAAAACTGAAACTCGAAATCTGAAATCAGTAGGGGCATATCTATTTCAAGTTAAAATATAAATCAAACCCATATCTTTCAAGATTTTCCAAATTCTGGAGCTAAATACTGTCTTGTATAAATATTCTGAACATCACATACTGTATTGTTGACATATGCACCTACCTAGGTCATTTGGTCCAATGTAAAAATGTCCTTTTTTGAACATTATTTACAACTGCCATTTAAACCTGTCCATTTTTAAATGGTCTCATTTGGCTATATTTCGCCAAAATCAATTAACTGATTGATATACTAAGACTTAATCAACAGCTCTTTAGCAGTTATGCCGCTAACAGGCAGACAGACAGTCAGACGGGCGGACAAAGTGCAATCAAAGTTGAATAGTAAGTGCTCGCCCAATAAAACGTATCAATTTTTATAATTTTTGATTTTTAACACTTTGAAAGATATCGAATGAACACGATACTTGTTTGAAAAAATTCTTCAAATTTGCTTGAACTACCTTCAAATATCAAAGATTTTGATTGCTCTCCATTATGAATTTATGAATTCAAATACTTAATAGGCTATCAAATCACATATACATAGATAGGTATTAGATATACTTACATATATCAGTAGAGTAAGATCTATATTTTTATGTAAAAAGAATAAAATTGAGATCACGTAATCTACCACTCAAAATCTCCTTTTTTAAACCAGCAGGATGAATTTTAATCCAGAAATTATAATTTCCTTTTTACCTACAAATACTTCTTCTATTCTATAACCTACTGTTATAGAACTTACAATGCAAACTGAGGCTTTCAAAAAAAATTTATTATTAAACCCACATACAATCTCACATTTCCAATATATGTAGGTACCCTACCTAGTCAAGTCAAAATCTTTTCATATTTTTTTACATTTATCCCACAAAAGTGTGTGTTTAGAAAACCTACTTTTTGAACTATTTTTTTCTGAATTGATTTGCTTTAGAGATTGAGATTGAATGACAAGTTTTTATTACTCTGTAGGTATATGGGAAATTGAAAGCAAGGTTTCAATTTTTACAGTTGAAAAGATGATGGCGGTGGTGGTGCAAAACTTTTTAATAACCCAGATCGTACCATTATTGTATTCAGTACAAACAAATAAATATTTTATTGAAATGAGATCTATAGATATAGTATTAGAGATTTCTAATAATTTGTCCCTTTTTGAAGTTAAAAACCATTGAAATTTGACTATTATAGATATTAGATTAAACTTCAATTTTACAATTACGACAGACTCTTTGATATTTAATTCCTTATATGAGGACAACAGAAGTACCCTACTAGGTAATGCAATTATGATTGATTTCTTGTCACAAAATAGAGGACATTATTACGCAGACCACAATATCTTAGTTTAATAGTAGTAAAAATCTTGGTTTTATCTTTAGCAATTCTTTACAATCTGTTACAATCTATAATTACTATAAGGTAGGTAGATCAAAAGTTTAAAAAAATTTTGAAATTTTAAAGATAGTAATTGGACTATAAAAATGAATATGAAATCTATATAGATTTTTAGAATTTCAAAATTTTAGTTAGGTTATAGGGTACTCGTACTAAAGTAGGATTATATCGGCTCATTCAAATATGGCTTTTGATAGCTAAAATTGACAAAATTTGAAATTAATTACCATATAATTCTTGTATTTAGTGAGTAGTGTCGTTAGGAGCTTGAACATTCATATGAGGATTTTGTTTTTTGAAGTTGAAGTATTTAATTAGAACAAAAATTAATCTACCTATTATACTTTTAAAAAGCCATAAAATTCGTAGAATTTTGATTTGAAACCGAAGCCTTATTGTTTCAAAACCCAACTAATTTATTTTATTCTTCAAATTCAAACATCAAACGCCTGTTTCATATATGCTACTTATTATACTACAGACTACAGTAGGATACTTCTACTAATATTGGAATATCTACTTCAACTTTAAATATTAAATAGGGTTTTAATTTCCAAACCTTTTGTCTCACCAATTATTCTCTACTTTTGTATAATTGACTAAGCCACTTAATTCCTACTGGGGTATAAAATAAAATCATTATTGAAGACAATAGACTCAAAACTCTTTAGGTAGTATGTATTAATAAGCAATACCTAGTTATTTATGAATACCTATGCCTATGGTCTATATTACAATATTAGATTTTATTTAGGTTAGAATAGGACATAATTGTCACATATTCTGAATTCTAATATATTTTACCTTCTGATGTAATTTACTTGCTAGGATTTAATCAACTACTCTTTAGTTAATTATTACGGAGTAATGGTGCGAGCAAAGAGTTGAATACATCACAAGTTAGTCCATTTTACCGAGTCAAACGGATGCCAAATTTTTGTCGAGATGGCACAACTAGACCCTAAAAGGGTCAAAACAAATTTGGACTTGTAGTTTTTGAGTAATCTGGACGGACAGACAGGTAAACGGAAAAATTGAAAGGAAAGTTGAATATAGGTAGTAAGTGCTCGCTTCGCTCGCACAACTCTGTTTAGAATTTCTCATTAAATTTTCTAAAATCTTATAAAATTACATCCGGGTATTCAATAACTTATGACTTTTAGTTAGTTATAGCATAACTTATAATTATTTGAAATTTGAAGACTTGCAATATTGGCTATACAATAATTCAGAAAAAAATGGACAAACTCAAAATCCCAAATATCATATCATATTTCACAATAGCCGGAAGCCCGATTTCGGAGCTTTTGGATTTGATGTTTACGAGATCATTTAATTTCTCGATAACTTCGATATTCAATTACCTACTTATCCAACTAGAACTTATCTGCCAGATCCGCAGATAGATATTTGCTCAAGGGCTTGAGTATACTACTGGTACTATTGAGTATTTACCATTACTTATTACGAGGCAAAATTCACAGATTTGTGGCTGAAAATTGCACTTCTTCAGGTCTATTTATTTGGTCCTTGATTTGATAAAATACACTAGGTACTTGTATGTATAAGGTAGAATAGGGTAATGCATGTATAAAATAAAAGCTACCTACTAATCTGATCTGATAATATTTGACTAACAACTTTATAGGTGGTCTATCTATTTACAAAATCAACTTCATAACTCACTCAACTGAACCTTTACCTACAAGTACAAATAGGTATACGTACTTACTCAAGTACCTAGGCTTGGATACTAATAGAAGTATGGTAAATTATGGCCAAAATGGTTAATTATTAATTCGCACGAAAATTGAGTTTTCATGTCCAAAAACCATTCCCATCCAATTCAACACAATATTTACTCTGACAAATCCATCTCTTTATTTGTCTAATACATGAATTCATTATTAGTCATTATTACCTATGTAATACGAGTACTAGAAGTATACTATACTGTAGTACCCTTACCCTACATACTTTTAGTACATTCTACTCGTACTAGTATACAAAGTAGTAGTAAAGTATACAATTTTAGGTTTGCAAAGCCTCTAATTGCCCGTTAAAAATTTGCAAATTACATAGAACCGAACTGGAGCCTATATTCTATATTTATTGTTTTTGAATATCTGGACATTTTTCCAAATTCAGATAATTCAGAAAACATGAAACAAAGGCTAATCTAGTAAGATGAATTTTAATCAAATTTTAAGCTAAATAATTGAAAATGACTTACTTATACTTATAGAAGAATAACATAATAATATGGATCTTTTGATACATAGTTTTTGAGATTTTCTAAAAAGAATTCAGTAAAATTTTCAAAAAAGAAAATTTGATTTTGAAGTTTGAAATTGAGTAGAAATACCTATTTTAAAAGTTTTGTATAAGAAAAATTAAAATTTTGAAAAAATCATTGTGTCAAAATGACCTAAAGTGCCAAAATGACTCTTTACCCTGCCCTATCTTACATGTTTTTTAACTTATACTAAAACGTTAAAACTTAAAGGTTCTTTAAAACAAAATTGCAACCGGAATTCGAAACTTTTAAGAGATAGATATTTAGATTATGACTTTGACTTGGACTCAATGACATTGACTCTAAATTTAAGCATTTTTTTTATGAAACTGTTGGTTTCGCCAGTTCGATTGGCCTAAACCTATACTTTTCTAATTTACCAATTTTTTCATTTTCATGCCGAAATTGGCCAAATAGTTAATGGTTCATAAGTAAGTATATAGGTACCTAAAATTATAAGTATTAAATGGTTTTTTTTAAAGCAATCAATAAAATCCTCACGCATTTTTCTCAATTCGAGTATTTTTTTGTGGTTTTTAAAAGGAAATATATAGTACCCTAATAGTAAGAGAGGGATTTGATCTTAGAAAAGTGAACATTTTTCTTTTTTAGATTTTTTACTACATTGTAGGCATTTGCTATACTGAACTGAATTCTGTATGGTGAATGAATTATGGCTGTAAAGTGATTTTATCTTAAGAACTTGCTGAGTTCTAGCGAACTTGTAAAGCCTTCAAAAATATAAATTTTCTAAAGTATTGTACTCCTACTACTGTAGTAATAGTACTGGTAGTTTTATAAAGATTTACAGATTAGTGAATTAGATAGACTTTCCCCTTCTTGCATATAGTGTATTTTTGTATACTTTTGGAACCATTGAACTCCCTTAGGGAGAACTGTAACAATAACAATTGATACAATATACCATGTAGTATGTAGGTACCTACAATATTTTAAAATTTCATAACCAATTATATGACAGGTAAGAAAATAAAACCTCAAAAATGTAGAACCTGAATAAAAACATGGCAGTTTTAAAGCTTTTTGAAATTTGAAATTTCTAAGGGCTTCTCGTACAAGAAAATTTTATGAATTCAACTCTCGTTAAAAAATTATAGTGCCTAGATCTTATAGTTTTTTTTAGAGAATATGCTATTTTGTGGTGGAATTATATGAGAAAATAAATACAAAAATATAAAGAAGATACTGACTCTATAGTGGTAAATTGTATGAGATCTGGTGATCAATTTTTTATGTATTTCACCGCATTGAAAAGGAAGTAAAATAATATTCTATAGAATTTTGACTTTTCTGAATTTCGAGTTGGAAAACTACAAACATTTTGGCCAAAATATCAAAATGTCGAATGACCATTTGACCTATATTTAAGACTCTATTATGGTCGGATTCGATATAATCGTGTAATAGATTACTACAACCTAAATAGTGTAATTGAAATTTGAAAAATTTGAAATGAAAGAATAGCTACTGACTTTAAAAAACTTTCATCTAAATCTAAATAAATTCTATTTTAAAGGTATGCCGAGATATTCTGATAGAACTGTAATAGTTTAGATAAATTTTGAACTTTTTTATGCTACTTTATATGGATATTTTTTTTCAAATTTTGTGCTATATTTGGAGATTTTGTAATCGTGACTGTGACTCTAGTTATTCATTTCCCCTTGGGGGTAGACTTTTGGATGGAGATTTTTGAAAAATAAACTTTTTTTATCAAATTCTCTATTTGAGCATTCGAGTTGAATTTAAATCTCAATTTTCTGGTAGATGGTTCAACTTAAGCAAAGTCGCACTTAAATAAATATTAATATTTAATAAAATTGTATTACAACTACAACTATAGTCCAATGTACCCTACCAGAAGTAGCTCAAATTGAGTGTATTTATTTCCATTTTGATTCAAAAATGCAAAAAATGCATACTTGAATCTATTTAGAATTACAATTTAATTTAAAATTTGTAGCTAACAAGAGGCGGAGGCGGAACTGCATCTGTCTGCATGTATCTGCAAAAATACTTTGAAAATTTGTATTTTTCTTGGACTAAAATACCGATATCAGTAGTAGTAGTACCAACTAGTATTTTGGAAATGAATGGTTTTGTCTAAATGAGGAAATGAAAGCATTTATTTAATTTAAGGGGTTTGGAGAACACTTGAACACTCAAATTGAGAGAAATTGTCGACTGGATCTTGGACTGATGGATTCAGTCCAAGATTGAAACTCTCAATTTCTTTGAAAAATCCACAAGTAAAATGACACTCTTCTCAAAAATCCTGAAAAATTCCTAAATCTATGGCCCTAAATCATCTTCTCTAAATAGCCTCCACATTTAAAAAAATATCCTCAAATTTTGGCAATTTTAAAGCAAACATGAAATCATGGTAAGATTAGAGGTCTGAAAGTTTTACTACTGTTTAGGAGTTAAATATCTTTTTATTCGAAAACAATTCTGCTCTAGTAGTAAGAGTTGCCTTAAGAGACAGTATAATTAATGAAGTACCTATATTATTAAAAAGGATCTTTTCGGTTTTCAGGCCTTTCCATGTTAAAC
The DNA here is from genome assembly GCA_034699045.1 of Nanhermannia cf. coronata Gr-Ori-00579. Taxonomy (NCBI): domain Eukaryota; kingdom Metazoa; phylum Arthropoda; class Arachnida; order Sarcoptiformes; family Nanhermanniidae; genus Nanhermannia; species Nanhermannia cf. coronata Gr-Ori-00579. The sequence continues at coordinate 23,390 of JAQIXA010000743.1, forward strand.
CCATATTAAGGCCAGAAAGCTTATTATCACCGGAAGATATACTTTATAAAAATTTAAAGGTTTGACTTGAGCAATATATAATAATATTTGTGTGGTATGTATAAGCTACTGTTAGTTCAATTTTACGATTAGGAATTTCTATAAAACTTTAAATGAGATGCTACATCGACTTATTTTTCGATGAAAATGAGGTAAAAATCACGCAATTATTTGAATCTGCTCTAAAATTAAGAATTTGATATTTTTAAGAGTTTAAGAGTAGGATGTTTTTTGAACAAAAAAATTTGTTTTCTTTAGTAAACCCATTCGAATTTCTTGAGAAAGATGACATTTAAGACAAAGAAAACAAAAATGAAAGAAACTCAAGAGTTAAGTGTTGATGACTCTAAAAAGTGTAACCGCAGATTGCATATTGTGTTTCATTTCCCCGAGAAAAACAAAAACAAAGAGATCTCATTTAAACTTAAATTTAACTCAACAGCCTGATCTTTACTTAAACCATTGCATGCTTCTAGTACTACTACCGTACCATATAAGCATACGTACAAAAGACAAAAGTGTTTGTTTGTATGTTTGTATCTCTATATCTACTTGTACTATAAATAGCATCTGTATTCAGTATATTACCATTTAGAATCTAGACAACAAAAAAAACAAGATATTGTGTGTTTGGTCCCTTTTAAGTGTACAATTTTGTTCAACCCCTTAACATATCAATATACTGGTATGTATATGTAGTAGTACTACAACTTGTGAAACTGAGAACAAGGAAAGCATTATCAGGATGTATATAGGCACTTACATTTAACTTCACATTAAGGAAAACAAAATGAAACACATGTGCTCTATACTTGAAAAAAAACCATGTAGAATAGAAGACATCAAATACCAAAATATCATCCTAGCTACTTTTATAATTTTAACCATCTTTTAGAGTCTCATATTCTTTATAGGATATAAAGCATAAAAAGTTTATAAAATACGGATAGACTACGATTGAATTTCAAATCGAAAAATCAGTTGTCAGTCTGGGTATCTGAAAGCCAAAATTTTCAAAAATTTGGGATTTGAAATCGATTTTTCGAAAACTTAGGCAGGTATTATAGTCTAAGGACTATGGGAGAATTTAGAATAGATTTAAAATTTGAAATTTGATATTTGATATTTATGGTTGAAATATTTTGGTGAGAATTTATTATCACAAGATTTCAAATTGCTTTTTTCTTCATTTAAGCTTCCGTTAAAGCTAAAATAGTCATTAGAACATTGGTTCAATTCTTCTGGCAAGTAAAAGCTTACTTATTTAGTACTCTGGAATGTAAATGGACTTGTTAGAAGCCTACTTTAACCAAATACTGTTGATTTTGATAGATTTATATAGATATTCTATTATTATACTGTAGTACTACTATGTACTAACTATTAGGATAAATTATAAACTTGAGACTCTTTTGTTTCACTTACTCAATAGAAAAAAGTGCAAACTCGTGCATTTTACTATACTATGACTATGACTATAAGTATAAGTAGGTAGGTACTTTGGTTTTGAGCCAATGTTTTAACTCTAAATTGCATTTTCAATGGTAAAATATACATTAGTATCTGTACTTATGGTATAGTAAAAGGTTTGTAGAAATCAAATGAAGCGTTGAGTGGGTCAATTAATTATACGGCTTGTTTAAAAATATACTACATAGAGTCTACCAAATGATCCTGAAACAAAAGATTTAATCCAGAAATATTTCTAATGTTTCATTAGTTCATTATTTGAGGTTTGCAACCAAAAAAACCTCAAATTTTATTACCGAAAATCCACAAAACTTTAGTATTTTGCACTGTTTATGTATTTTTGCAAAAAATATAGGTAAATATGGTTTAAAATAGAATTTACCTACGTAGGTAGTACTCGTAGGTACATATTTTGCAAGAATTTTGTAATTTTTGAATTCTTAGAATTTGAGTAAATTACAGGTTGTACATACAGATAGAACCATAATTAGGTCTTATATTTAGAATTAATCCTAATTAGATGTAAGATTTCGAATGATATTCTATATTCTAAGAATTTTACTCATTAGATTCCATTAGATTACCTTATACTTATATGTTATAAGTATGAGTATGTATCAATCCATAGGTCCATACCTTTACTTAATCAAAAAGCTATCAAGTTTGAATGGAAATAGCTTCACAAATCCCAAATTAAAACCGTAGAGAAATGAGAAATATAGTTCAAGTTAGGGCAAGGTCTTTTCTAGAAAAAAAATTACCTATTTTAAAAAGGTCATTGAGTCATCATATCTAAATCAGTAATCTCAAAAAAAATTTCTCAAAAAGTAAGAAATTTAGCTCATTTTAATAACATTTACCTTACCAATATACTATAGGTAATAACAGTTCAATCTAAATAATTTATAGTTTCAAGAGTACGATTGTTCTATATGCATTTCAAACGGATAATCTCGTAATTTTCCAAATTGGTTTTTCAAGTTACTTTTCAAACTTTTTTAAGAAATTTATGCCTTTTAAGACAACATTTTTTTGAATAGACATATTTTATAATACCATACCTAAGTACATAAACAAGTTTTGCATTTTTGTAATTTTGTAATCGATCATGTGTCAATAATATTTTCTAATTAAACTTCAAATTACATCGAATATAGTTCTTAATTCCAGGCTTATTATGCATAGCAGGTTCCTATCACTAATACAGTAGATAGATTGGTTTCAAAGAAATCTTTGCAAATTGAACTTTATAAGCAAATTTTTAATTTTTGCAAGCTCTTACTTCAATTCTCAATACTCGTATGTAAATCTAATCAAGTACCCTACTCAAATCTCGACAGATCAATCAATGTACCATCAAAGACAAATTTCTAATTAGATTTTAAGTTAAAACTTTGGAAATTTTGAGACTCTCTATACACTACCTATGTATATTATAGTACATACTGTAGACTCTAGAGTCTATCCACTCGTACTCGTACCTATATATGACGTTGTTCAAACTTTCTATTTACTTTGCATAATAATTTATAATAAATCCTCAGCAATCGTAACTTTTTGAATTAGATTTAAGAGTTATTTTTATACCAGTTAGTACTAAGGAGTAGTCCATGTAAGTGTATAAGTGAGTATGATTTTAGGAATTTTATAAGCCTATTCAAGTACACCAAATAAAATGAAATGCTTGGCTAAAACAGGAATATAAAAAAAACTTTTTTCTCTCTCAATTCTCTTATTCAAGATTCAAGATCTAAAAAAAGATTCAAAGTTAGAAAAACTCTCCGAGATCAGAGAACATTTATTCATTATTCAAACATAGTATATGCAAATGCTGGGAACTAGTACATTAGTCATTAGATAGTATGTATTCTGTATAGTAGTAGTAGTAGAATGTGTAATAAAAGTTGGCGATAAATTCCCATATTTTACAATATTAAATGGGACTGTGAATCAGCTCTTTTTTTTCGCATTTTAACTATTTATCTGCACCAACAAACCTAATTTTGTCAAGATAATACATCAAGTTTATATCTGGGAAAAGTTGACAATTTTAACTCCTCTCTCGTTTAACATTTATTCACTTTTTTTTGCATAAGTAGTCAGTATTACAGTATAGTAGTACAAAGGAATGGAAAAAAGCTCTGGGTCACATGATCAAAGTGTCAAATGTCAGGTCAACTACTCAGAAAATACTTCTTAAAATATGATCTCGATTCTGAAAATATCTTGAAATGGTAGGTATAAATTATAAATATAGTTTCATATACTCTAAAAACCTATTTTAGGAGATTTTAGGTATAATTATCCTTGTAAAGCCAAGTAAAACAAGAAAAATTAATAACAAAATTTGGTTTTTAAACGCTTAATTGAAAGTTGTACATCACATTTCTAGTATTTTTTGATCAAAAAAGTTTGAAAAATCTCGGTTTTAATAAAAATTTAGAAAATAATCTGCATTTTTATATTTGGAAAAATTGCCCTTTAAAACCATCAAATATTTTAGAATCCTAAATTCGGTAAATTTGACCTTCAGATACAACTGTTTGCCTAATGTTCCAAAATTTTATTTAAAAGTTTATTTACCTACCTAGACTTAATACCCAGGACTCGTATTAGAATCAAAAAAAACTATTTTTTTAATGTGCATATAATTAAGTGATAGGTTATTCAAATGTGATTTTACTTGACAAAAAATACTTTTATAGAATGTCCAAAGTTCATACTCGTTCGAAAATGTTTGAAAAAAAAGCCCGGTTTCGATATAAATGTGTATAAATGCTTGTCACGAAGCGGGCAAGTATCACTACTACTACATAGAACATAGTTATACCCCTAGATATAGAATAGAGTCTCAAACATATTCTCGATAAAAATAAAAATACTCGAACCCAGGGGTAGTAAGTTTAGAAATTTATTACAAAATGAATAGTAAAGAGGAAAAAAGTGAAATAAGTAAGAATTGGGAAAGTAAAAGTGGATAAAAATATCTTTTCATTTCGAGAAGTAGGAGAGTAAATTAAAAATGGCATTCTTTGAGAATTCTCTACCTACTTATTCTATTCATATACATATACCTACTATTTACTGCCTTATTTTGTTGAATGGGCTCTATTTAGAGCCTTAAGGCTACTCTTGTATGAAAAAGTAAACACTTTGAGTCTTGTAGGGGAAACCTTCGATTCAGGAACTATCTATATTTAATAGTTCCAATTGCTTTGATTGCAAAAGCTGTAATTTTTTTAATTTAAGACATTTTTGATTACCCACCTGCTAGTATACCTAAGGCTTTGACTTGGTTGTATAAAAATTACCGATTATAGACCTTATATATCTTCTATATAAGTACTTATACGAGTACTTGTAGTAATTCAGTGAAATTTTTGACTTGAATATCAAGTTTTATGAACATTTAGACATTTTAAAATTTAAACTACCTAGGTAATTCAAGTTTCAGTATAATAGAATAGAAACTGTATTAAAAAGAGTCAATTTTAACAAAATAGATTCGACATTACTCTCAATTAATTTGTAATCCAATTTGTAATTAGACTATAATAATTGTATCAGTTTTGAATCAAATCTATCAAATTTAGTTTTAGGTATCCTCATACAAGTACATGACCTAAAGACAAGGACACTAATGATTTAGTTGTATTGTAATCTATGGCATATTTTGATAAATTTTATCCAGGAAAAATTTAAAACGAAATTATTGAAACTAAAACAAAAATTTTGTAAAATAGTTCATGGATCGAAATTTTCTCTATTTAATATACTTATAATCTTTCAACTTTTAACTTAATCCAATATCAGTAGTTGAGAATTCTATAAGTATGGTATTTCGATATCTACTTATATTAAATACGAGTATATTACCTATGCTTACATGTAGGTACCTACTATATTAGTTCTTCGAAAACGAGACTAAATTACAAAATTGCTGCTTTACTCTATTACTATGTAATTTAACTTTTATAATATATTGATATAAGTTAGACCTTTCTTGGGGATTTGTCCCACTATTTTATTTTATTTTGAATTTTGAGTAAGTAAATAGTAGGTAGATAGATAATCTTACTTGAGAGCTTTAATCTTTGATTACATTCTACAAGTACAAGAAAATGTACTTAAAAAAGTAGAAAAATGGATCAAATTACGCCTACTCATACGAGTATTTAAGGTTGAACTGAAATAGTTAATTATTTTAATTAAATGCAGATTTACCCGAAAGCCTTCAGGGTCTGTCGGTGTAAATAAAATCCAGTTATGAATTTTAAGGTAGGTTTAGGACAAGGACTTGGCATTTAATTAATTTCAGAATTTCAGATTTTGGAATTTTGATCTGATTCTGATTGACTTAAAATACTAATAATACTCCTGGAAATACCCTTAAATCATATCTAGCTTATAGATTTAGCATTGGGCCTATATTTGACATAAATCACAAGGTTATTTAGACTTTTAGACATTTGAAAATACTTTAAACTACCTATTAGCAAAATACTATAGATAAGTTAGTTAAATTTGGTTAAAACCTCGATTTTGAGGGTTTTAGTCTCATAACTTTGGTTTAATTTAAACTAACGATAAGGACAATAAGCTAAGGATTGAAGTTTTTAAACCTTTCTTAACAAAATTTATCTTGAATTTATTGATTTAGACTTAGGATTTAGGATTTGTTTACTACTACAGATACGAGTAGTATTATTAATTAGAAATGTCTGATCTGATTATGTAGTGACAAGAAAGTTCAAAATTTCAATATCTGAAATTGTAGGATCAAGCTCAGATTCGATTTTAATTGAAAAGTAGCTATTTTAGTATCTTATATAGGTAGTAGTATTTGCTCAAATTTTGGGATCCTTTTGACAAGATTTTGACCAGATAGACCAGGCCAGAATTTTGACCATATCCGCAGATTAGAAATATAATTTAGATTCAGACATATTATGAACTTGTCTTTTTTTGGTAAAAAAAATCTGGAAAAGTTTTCCAAAGAAAGTTGTCTTTTCGAAGGAAAATCAGAGGCGATAAACTGGCATTAAATTATTTCAATGAACTCGAGATTTCTTTAGCTTTTAATACTTGCTACTCTGTAGTTCGTTTGCCTTTTTTTAGACTTTTACCCTATACCTATATATAACAGTTATTTTTATAATTTTGGCCACAAACCCTTCGTATTTGTATAGGTATATAAGTAGGGTACTTATAAGTATTTTGAGAAAATTCTGAGGATATAAAGTGAAGACAGGCAAGCATTAATAAATCTACTTTCTCACCATAAACCTATAAGTAAGGGTGAAAGAACAGATTCACTTTCTCCATTACCACTAGTACAATATTAGCATTATAATATTATATTATATGGGGAAATCTTTTCTACTCCTACGTACCTACTAGGTATTTTTTTCTTGGCTTTCATTCTGTGGTTCAAAGCACTCTTTCATTTTCAAATGAAATTCCACACTAGTCCCTTTTCAAACTAGAAAAACCTGATATCTGTCTTAAAATCTGGAAATACGGTCGAAATACTCAAAACTCTAATGTCAAAAACCTTCAAGAAATCGCATCAATAACAAGTTTGAATGCTCTAAGCTAGCAAAATTTATAGAAAAAGTTTAGATAGCTCAGGTCAGGTTCGTATGGAGATTCTCTACCTGTATTTTGCTTGTATTAACAGTATTGAGCTCAGTATCTCGAAAACTAAGAACTGACAAACGCTTTAAAGCTCATTTAGAGTCTATAAATATCCTAAAAACTTTATATACCTAGGTAAATGCAAGCAAATTAAGAATTTTTGACAAAATTTTGTTTTTAAAAAATATTTTCATTTCCAGATTCCAGATAAGTAAATTACAGGCGAAAAATGCGTCATGTTTTAAAAAGATGCATACCAATAAGGCTGTGGTTTTTTAGATTTGACATTATTTGTAAAGAAATTTAGTTCCAAATCCACATAAGGCACTCCAGTAACAACATAATCTAGACCTAGTAACCAATATATTCTGTATCCTTTTCCTTTACAAAAATCCTACTACATTTTTGCACAAAACTATCATATATCTTCTTAATACAAGGTATATGTACTTCATCATTAATATTTATCGACCAAATGATTTGATCCAAGTCTGAAACTGACGTTTTTGTTTCTTCAAATATTTCATTCCATTCTGTAGGTCTTAATTTTTCTCAAGAAAAAAAAATCTCTCTCAAGCAGTAGTAGCAGTTGTTACTTATTTATACAAAAAGTGAGAATAAAATTAGCTGAGCTGCGTAGCTAGTTCAATTTATACCTATAGATACTTGTATAGGTAATGTAAGTCAAGAGTCTAGACTTAATTTAAGACTTTTGGTTGAACATTTTCTTTTGGTAAAAAAGGAAAGTTTATTGAGTATAGTACATACTTGTCTTATAGTCTTAAGTAAGCACTTGGGAACTACTCTAAATACTTACAAAAGTACAAATTCCTTTGTATTTCTAACTGAACTTGAGTATTTGAGGTCTAATTTTAATTTCTATCCTCATTTTTACACTCCCCCAATAAAGTCATTGTGATTATGATGATAGTAGAGAAGAAATTCAGATGTGACAATTGACCAAAATATCACAGTATTAATAGGTACTAGTACTAGGAAAAAGTAGGACTTTTGGCTTCACACTCATAAGATAATTATTGTAAAAGTTTTCAAGTGGTTGGTCAAATCGAAAGATTCAAGTAGTCATAAAATTACAGGCATTATTCAAGATTATTAAAACTTCAAATCCCAATAGTAAATTATAGAAAATGTAAAAACAGGGTTAGGTACCAAATTTGCCATTTGACCAGTTTGAAACTGAAAAATACTAAATTTTGAAACTGAATTAAACTACTACGGGTAATAAATAGTGTAGCTGTAGGTAGTAGTTTAAATTACAAAATTCAAAAAAAGCAATAATATTAGCAATTAATATTTTAGTATAGAAATTCTGGGGGTCTGCAGTCTGCAGTTAATATGCAAATGTAGGTACTTTGATATTCTGAGATCATTTTGTGAGATAAGGAAGCAATTCCATATGTATGCATATATTATGTTCATTTGTGCATTAAACTCGTGTTCAAATTTACTCAGGGTACTTGAGTATATGTATGTAAAAATAAGTAAAAAATAGTAAAAGTAAACATGTACATAAAGTTGATTAGGATTTTATTCAAACTACCCATAGTACTAGACTACTTTGTATTCTATATAGGCTCAATAATATGAAGGTTTAGATTTAGCAGAATAAAATATACGAGAGTTCTCATGAAAGAATAATGTTGATGACCAGCATTGCTACCCTTATAGGATATTATAATCAAGTTGCAAATGTACTTTTTTAAACATAAAATGTAAATAAAACATGTAATATCAGTCGTAGTGTAGTGTAGTATTTCTCTTATTTTTAGACTAATACACATACTTTGTTTTGTTTTGCGCCTTATCCTTAGCATGATGAAAGAACCCTACTCCTGAAAGCTTACACATCCATATAAATGCAAAATTGTCAAAAAATACGCTTTATATCTGTAAATGATAATTTAGATGGACTGACCAATTGAAATTTGACATTGACAATCATTAGGCTAATTAAATTGAAAATTATCAAAAATGATAATTAACTTTTGATATAAAAAGAGAGAATTTTTGATGTTCTAAAAATCTGTGACTTTCAAAATAGTTGAAAAATCGACTTTTTTCTAAATTTATTTTTTGAATTTTTGATCAAAAAAAACTTAAAAATGTTACGTAATGTCGAGAAATTTTCCCTATAAATGGGTCTAAAATGTCTTTAAATATGACATTTTTAATTTAACAGAGGTTTAAGGGGCATTGTACCCTTAAATTGTATACTAGAATACTGATATGTATGTATGTAGTAGGGTAGTTATGGTAGGGGAAAGCCAAGTTAGTAGGTAGGTTAGGCATATCATAATGGTTAGACACATTTCATGAATAATTTGAACGATTCACAAAGCAGCGAATTTTGACTCGGTTTTTCTTTCAACTTATTACTGGCACTGGTCTGAATTTTGAAATGTGTCAGATTTGCATAATAGTACTATGTAGCTATGCTCAAGATAAGGTAATTTTGATGAAGTAGATTTAATATTGTTTTGATTGTGGTTTCCTTATTCTAGAGATTAGTCAAAGTCAAACATTGTCACTACTGACTGTATAAGTACTCCTAATCATATACCTAAAACATGTTAAAATTAAAATAGTAAAATTATTAGAATTTTATTCGATTAAATTTACATTTAAGCTTGCTTTAAATCTCTATTTTTACATTTCAAAATGCATCTATCTAAAAGTATGTACCTACATATCATTTCAAATGTCAAAATATTTGTGAAATCAATATCCTTTAGAAATTTGATCTTGAATAAAACGGTGATAAATTCCCTGTTAATTGAATTGAATTATGAATTAACGCAAGTACCTATAGGAGTAGTACCTAGTGCGGATACTTTGTAGTAGTAGCATGTGCCAATTTGTCATGTCATATTTCATTATATCGTGGAAATGCAAATTCTACTGGTAATTCATCATACTATTTCATGTTACAAGGCTTTTACCGGAATTTGTCCCTCTATAAAGTATAATGTGTAATTAATTTGATCTTTTATAAAATTCTCTACCTATATTTCTAAAATCAATATACTATACTTACTTACATTGCATAGGTAGTACTAAGAGGTAGAACAGAGCTATGCATAACAGAAATATTTTGAAAAAATAAAATCCATTTTATTAACTAATCGTAATCATCGAATATGGCTCAAATTAAACCTAGCAGATAACTTCTGAGTTCTTGTGGTCTCTAATTCAGTTTTTTTTTTTCAATTTCAGGTATCCTGGATTAAATTAGTGAATCATCTAACCTATCCATTTAAAATTCATATAATTAGTAGTGGTAAGTTTTTTTGAAAATATTCTCCAATTACCTACAATTATAATAGGGTATATCTTATTAGTTAATTAACCCAATTATTTTTTGTATATAGGTCGAATCACTTATACAAATGATGACCGATTTCAAATAATGCATACTGAGGGTTCTGACGAATGGGCTCTTGTTATTAAATACGTACAACTTCATGATAGTGCGACATATTCTTGTGAGGTAAGCAAAATACCCGTTTTTAAACTACATATCTTGACAATTAAAATAATTCAAGATAATTTCAATTTACCTAATAGCAAATTTAAAGCTTTCAATTTCAAATGTATCAGAATACATCACTTCAAACTTGAATTGAGAAACCAATTACTCTATTTTTTGGAGCATATTTTTCTAAGGATTCCTTAAATAATTGTAGACAATTTAGTCCAAACTTCAAATTTTAGCAATTAATTTATTTAAGTAGGATATACCTATAAGTAAGAGTATTAAAAATAACCTTTTAAAGGCAAATATTTTCAAATGTCAAGTACATTATGGTTCATATTCATTCATATTTTGACTGAATACAACTACTTTTTCAGTCAAAATTTGCCAAAATTCAAAGAAATTTAAAGCTATTTCTGTACTACTCGTACTAGTTGGTAGAATTCAATTACTATTTAGTTCTGAATCTGAAGCTTAAAAATATGAATAGAACCTTCAAGCTAAAAGTTGAAATAAAAACATTTAATTAGCAAAAATGTCTCTAAATTCAGTTGAATTTCAGATTTTAATTTATTTCATTTGTAGGTAATTCACTCATTTCAATTTCTAGTAATTCTTAAAATACATACATTTAAATACAAAGTATTTTACTACATTTTAATTGAGATTTTTACCCAGAAATCCAACTTTTTACAATCATATCAAAATTATAAAATATTATTAGAATTTTGTAATTTTTGTCATTAAAATGTTCAAAAAAGACTAATTCTAATACGTATCTGGATATTTGTATAACCTACTTAATATTCAGTATAAATCACCCATTAGAAATTCAGGCAAGTATTTATCCACTTGTAGTAAACTTTACTTCAAAACTTCAAAGCTAATTAAAAATTAGAGCAAGTTATTTTCTAATGAACTTAACTTGATAACTTTTTAAGAATCTTGAGGAGGAACTGATTGAAAAAAGGGATTCTCAAATCTAAAATTCCTTCATCAGAATAACTACTAGTACTAACTAGTAGTAGATATTTAGTTTTTTAAATAGATCAACATAAGTAGCCTTTAAATAGCAATAAAATAACAAACTTTACATTCTCAACATATTTACTCAAGTATGTCATCTGCTATAGAGTTGTTGTTGTTGTTGTTGTTTGTTCTCGAGTATATGCTTTACCATATTGCTGCGGTAGTCTAATTAAAGTCTAATT
>JAQIXA010000744.1:0-35233 GCA_034699045.1 Nanhermannia cf. coronata Gr-Ori-00579
TGTGTTTTATACGTATAGAATTATACATAGTATAAAATTATGTTAGCACTACCTACTAACCTACTAGTACATAACTAACTATAAAAACACAAATATTTAGGAATTAGAGATATTTATTGGAGATTTAGGGGATTGAAGATTTTGGGTTTTAGAGATTTTGGTCATTAAAGATTTTGGAAATTAGAGATTTTGATCATTAGAGATTTAGGAATTTAAAGATTTTTTTTTTAGAGATTTAGGAATTAGAGATTTTGGTTTTAGAGATTTAGGGTTAACACGTCTAAATATACGGTAAATTAACTAGTTATTAATAATGACTAGGACTTAAAAGTTGAATGTTAGCAGTTAGCTTAGCTCTTAAATCGATTTTTTTGTTTTTTTAGGAATTATCAAATTGGACAGTTATTAAGTTATTAGTTATTACTATGTGCTCTTATTTCTATAGATTTGTTGGAGTCAAGGTCAAGGGACCTCATTTTTTTGTCAAAAACCTTGCTTGTTTTTGGTCTCATTTCATGCCAACCAGAATTAAGTACCTACCTAAATAATTGTCTGATTGTTAAATAAATAGTAATTTATTAATTAGGTAGGTACACTAAAGTAAAGTACAACGATAAATAATAATACAAAATACACATTATAAATTACACTTTATAAATTATATTATCTTCAATATCAATATGTTTGAAAAACCAGATTTTGGTCTCAATTTAACATTTTTACTTGTAAGATTACTATCGAAATCGAGTTTTTCAAATTGATTAGAGTACGATTTATTTATTGCCTACCTACTTACCGATTTCATTTGATATTTAATTTTTAATTTTTATAGGCGCTTAAAGGCAGCAGAAATTCGACTAACTGTGATTAACCGGACAAATAACTTTTGATCTTCCAAATTAATAATAATCTAAACCAGTAATATGGATCAAGTCACAACTCAACAAGTTGACATATGGAGAGATACACCAATTCGTCTTTTAGGTAATTTATTTATTAATTAAGCAATAACTTGTCATGTTATTTAACATAACAGATAGTTTTTTAAACTATCTTTTAAAATTTTTTGTCTAATAATTTTACACTTTAGGTTATGCGAACGAGGTAAGTTTTTTCCTTTATTTTATATGAAAGACTTTTAGGATCTGACAAATATTAGAAATCATATTTTAAATGGCCAATGAAGTAAAATGTTAGAAAGTTTTCAACTGGTACTCTTATATCAAAGTTTTGAAACCAAATCTTGATGATTTTATTTGAGAATTGACATTTTTAAAATCTGCATCTTTTGATTTAATATTCGATTCCTTAACTTATCTCTAAAATGTCTTCATTGAATGCTTTTTATTCTATTCTATTTTCTTAACTAAGGTGGGGGAAGCATTTCGTGCCTTAATTCATCGAAATTTTGTGAGAATGAGTTATGGGGTTGCATTTGCCTACGTTTTAGCTGATACTGAAGACAAAACCAGAAAAGCTTCTGTTGTAATTTGATCTATTTTAACGATAAATTGAGAAAGAGTACAAATTCATATGTGTTTAATAAAAAACCTTTATAATAGAAAGGAGAAAATAAATTGGTTGCTGGAGCTGATACTTTAGTTTGGCAAACTTTGGCATCAGTCGCAATTCCTGGAGCAACTATTAACCGTTGCTGCGCATTAAGCCTTTATCTTTTGAAAAAGGTAATTTATTTTTTAATTCCATTGATTAATTAGATGTCATATCTAGCCTCATTTTAAAATTTTGCAGAATCAAAGATTAAGTATGCCTGCAAAGAAATGGATTACAACTGCTATTGGATTATCATTGATACCATTTATCGTCAAGCCTATAGATCATTTCGTCGATTATCTTATGGATAATACTTTTCGTCCATTTTTTGGAAAAGAAAATCAAAAAGTCTCACAAGAATAATCCTACCTGATAGATAAACTGAAAGACAAAGAAAAGAAACCTACAATAAGTAACAGTAACAACGAATAGCAATAACAAAAAATATCAAAAGGTACATTATAGTCTATTCATATGTTCTGTAACACCTCAGTATTGCCTGTTTATGATTGTACTTGTAAAATTGAGGCCATAGTCAGGTTTTTCAGAACTCAACTTGTACTAAGTGAGCAGAACAGTGAACAGATTATATTTTTAATTCTCGATCTTGATTCCTATTCCTGTGTCTTGAGTCCTGTAAAAGTATTACATAGTAGGATAATAATTAATAATGTAAAAATTATATTACTAAAAAAATATTTGATAATCTTGTTGAGATTATATTGAAAGATATTTTTAAATAGATATTTTCTAGTTCTAGTAACAGTAGGGTGGTACACAGAGTCATTCCTTTGTAGCTGTAATAATTGTTGTACTAATAGGTTTATTTCTATTCATTTAATTTAGCTCTGAAAATCTCTCATTTTGATCTCACTACCACTAAATTAATTAATTAATTTCTTAAGAGGTCAAAATTTGGTTATTTGGAACTGAATTAAATGAGTTGAATATATATAGTAAAGTATACCTCTACTCTCTACAATTTACAAACTGATGCCTTCGACCGATAAAACAAAGAAAATGTCTTAACCTTATAAAAAAACCTTTTATACCTACTTAACTAAACTCGAATGGTTTGTAAATTGATTGATAGAAATCATATGAATTATGAATATTTTTAGATGACAATATGCAAGACTAATAATATGACATTACTGTATTACTGTACTGTATTATTATTTATGTAAATGTAAAGTAATCAATCAAAATCTTTATACAAATTAAGTTAGGAGTCATAATAATAGTAATATTTAGTAATGTAATGTAATTTATTTATTTATTTAATAGTATAAATGTCCGAGGCCTCCACTCCAGCCTCAGTCAGTCAGTTATTTAAGTCAAAGTCATAATGAAGTGAAATTAAAATAAGCAACGAACTTAGAACTTTATCTAGAGAGGATTGTTTGCTATAATAATAAAAATGGTAAACCTTAAAACATGAAGCATTACATTAAGATTATTTACTATAAATGTTAGATGAAGGTTAGGTCAAAGGTTAAGAAAATTAAGAAATTAAGGTTTTAGGTTGGTGTTGGTGCATTAAAATATATGATATATTTTAAAATTTCTAAAAATATTTTTTTATTATAATGGTGGGAAATTGCTATTCGAATATCGCGGGGCATTGGCTATAGAGTAGAATATACAGTCGAATATAGTTATATCGCCTGTTCAAAAAAACTTTTTTATTTTATAGAGTCGACAGAATAGAAAGAAGTCAGAAACAGAAATATTTGATCAGAATTCAGAATCGAAGAGAAATTTTTGGATTTTGTTTTGGATTTGGATATTTTTTAAAACCTTGAGTAAAATCGTAAATAATTTGTTTAGCATTTTCTCTTTTAATATAAATTTGAGTTTAACATCACTCTATTAACTGGATGATTGTCACTGTGCTATGGACCAGGGTCACTGCTCCTACTACCCTTTCTGAAGACATTTAAGGGTCCATTTTTACGAAACTGTAATTTGAGTCTCTGTGGATGCTGCTCAAACTCAAAGGATAGAATAGACATCTTAAAAAAAAGTAAGTGAGCTTTTAATGAATCCATTTTTTATTTTTATAACTTTAATTTAATTTTTTATCGTCTTTTTAATAGGTACACATTTACATCGGTCCCTACTAGTATTATAATGATTGTTGGTTTCGGGGGCGATTGACTGGGAGAAGGATCGAGACGACGAGATTGTTACTTTTTTGACATTTCATAATTTGATACTTCGATAAATATGAGTTACGGCTACGATGTTGCTTTCACGGTAAGGATAAGGATTCGAGGATAATTAGAGCTAGTATTTAGAATAGAAGGTCATGCTGCTCATTATTTTATACAAGTAGAATGATGGCGAGAAACTAAGCAAGAGTATATTGGAATGAAGTTTTTAATATTTTGTAATTTTTTTGTATTTTTAGCAAGTCATGAGTCTTGTTGGATCTTTGGATAAATTGGATAATCGAGGACGGGAGAAGAAAGAGACGGAGAAACATCCATACTTCAAAAGACCAGGGAGATGTCACAATCGAGATACTTGCGATGCTTGTGGTGGTGGTGGACAAATTATTTGTTGTGACACATGGTAAGGATTCTTTCTCTTTACTTTATCTCTTTACTAGTCTGTTTATTTAATATTGCTTTAACTTTAAATAACCTGATTCAACCTTACTTTTACGCGTAAATTCATGTAATAGTGAGGCCTAAATTTGGTCTTTCAGAGTTGAATCAAATGAACATGACATGCATAGATACTTTATACAGTATCTTTTACATTACATATTGCAACATATTATTAAGATTAAAGTTAGAGTCTAGTAGTAAATACAAGTTAGTTGATTCATTATTTTGACAGGCTAAAATAAAATATAAAAATAGCTTTATAAGACGGATCTGGAAGCGATTTTTTAAAATAAATTGACATTTTTGAATTTCAATTATAGCTCGGCGTCATTTCATTTGATATGCCATGATCCACCAATGGAAATTGATGACCTGCCATCGGGTACTTAATTTTTAATTTTAATTTCAATGCTTTTTAAAAAGTAGTATTTATTGCTAATATTTGTGTTCACAATAAATCTTCAAGGAGGATGGCGATGTCAAAGATGTAAATACAAGGATTGGGACAATAAGGTAAAGAAGAACAAGAAATTTGATCCGAAGCCATTGATGACACCAGCAGCCAGGAGAGTAGAAATTCGTCGTGAAGAAAGGATTAAATATACTAGAGAAGCGGCACTTCGAAAGAAACGACTACAGCAAGGAATTGTAGAAAAAGAAGATGAAGAGTTTAAGCCACCAAATCCAATTAAGGCATTTTTTGATGAAGTTTTAGTGCAATGTAGAGCAAAAAATCCTGTTCAATTTTCCTTACCAAGTGAATACGGTTGTAATATTCCATTAGAGATTCCAGGTAATTACTTTTATAATATTATAATATTTTTATCAATCTACTACTGCCTACGCTACTGCCTAAAATACCTATAGGTAATGAAATAATGGCTTCATAAAAAATGGTCATTTTTTCAAATAAAGCAATTTGTAGCAATTCTTATATTTTATATATTTAGGTCGTGCTAAACCAACAAAGAAGAATCAATCTGGAAAGTCGAACAGTAATCAAAAACCCTTTTGCATTGAAAATGAAAATGGAATTCTAAGTAGACCAACAGTTACCTGTTTTTACTGCTCAAAGTAATTCTTAAAATAAATACATCATGAACTTCATTTATTTATTATACATTATAGGTATCTTTTACCTATCACAGCATTTTAAATACCAACTAATGTATCTTTTCTTTTTCCAAATTTTTTTTCATAGGTCAGCTAGACGCGAACCAATGATTAAATGCGATTTATGTGATCTCTATTTTCATCTTCATTGTCTTGATCCGCCAATGGTAAATTATTTTAAAATGCAATGCTCTCTACAAATTAGGCCTAAACTTAATTGATTTTTTTTGTGAATGTTTTTATTAGACTATTATTCCATCTCCAAAAATCGTTTGGGCATGTAAGTAGTGAATCATTTTTATAATTAACAATTACTGATATAGCACCTACCTATTGCATTAGTAGTATTTTATTCATTTACACTAACTTTTTCAATATTCTTTTAAGGTCCACTTCATCCGGCACATTTTATGGAACAAAAACTTCTAAGGTCCCCAGCTCTTTCACAAAGGAAATTAATTTGGGATAAATTCAAGAAACCTGTCGATCCCGTAACTGTAAAATTGAATTTTATTAATCTATGCAACAAGAACAGGCCATTTTTAAGAAAAATTCCAGTTGAGCCTTCAATAAGGCTTAAAATTGTAAGTTTTTTATTAAAAAAACATTTTTCACATCAACACCACATTAAACACATACTTTTTCAGGTCCCATCGTTCATTAGGTATACCTATGATAAAGCTAAAGTAATTCGAGATAATGCAACAGACGAAGTTGTTAAACCAATAAAAGGATTCGAACATTTATATGATAATGAATCGGTATGTTTTTACTTTTCATATAGCACATGATATAAAAAAAGTATAGGCATTGGTATTATATCAGTTTCTAATAAATTGTTTTTATTTTATTTTATCTACTTCTTTCTATCAACAGCAGCCAAATGAAGAGCCTAGTGCTACTAATGATGATAATATTACGGTGTTAAACAAAATTGAAACTGAATCGGAGAAGGAAGATAAAAAATTTAGCTCTCTTATAGTTCTAGCTGATTCAGCGATGTATTTAGAAAAAGACGAAGTTGAACTTGATTTTGTCCAAAAAATGGTTGATGAATTGGATGTAGAAACAATTAAAAAGCTAGCAATGCAAAAATTATGCGAAATGTCCATAGAACAAAGAGGTGAATTCGTTCGATATGGGAAAGGTTATAAAAATGATGGAAGTGAAATGATCCAAGTAAAATTAAATGAATTTCCAAAAGTTATTTATCAATCTCAACTAAAGGAAGAAAATGATAGAGAGATTAAAAAGTTGCCAAATGTAAGTCCGTGTATAAAATTGTAATACTCTTCTATGTCTTTAAATTATGTCGATCAATATGATCTGATCTGATCTGGTCTAATTTAAAATTTAAAATGAATTTTCTTTTCTATTACAGATTCCGAAAGCACCAAAAAGTATTTTACCTAATATCACATTTGCTTGGGGTAATAGCAGAGGACAGATTACTTTTTCTACGAGAACATTAAAAATTGGAAAAGGGCAAAATGCTGATTTTGATTTAAGTAAATTAGTTGACTGTAGTTCCATTAGCGAAAACCATGCCGTTATAACTTATAACCCAATTGATCTTCAATGGGAATTACTAAACTACAGTCCTTCTGGGACAAAAGTTAACTCGATTATTTATGGATGTGAAGGCGGATATAAGAATAGGAGAGCTTCCTGTTGGGCTGGATTAACTGAGAAAGAAAAATCAATTCAAGCATTTAAAGAGATGATTGATGAGAAGCGTATGATATATCATTCTTATCAAAATCATTTGACAGATAATGATCTATCAAATCTAAAAGTAAGTTTGCATTTTTATTTTCAGTAAAATATTTTATAATACCTAAACTATTTTATTTTATAATACCTTCTCCTAGGTCTATCATAAGTATACATAAGTATATTATGATAGATCTAGATTTTTGGTGGAAAAACTTTGACCTCCATTTTACACACACACAATAAAATTTAGGACAGATCATATTTTGTTTTGTTTTAAAGCCAAAGTCAAAAACCTTTTTCAGATCTGAATCTGAATTATGCTAATAACTAATAGACAGTACCAACTAAAAAATTATTTCAATTTTCTTTGTTCCAGGGTGCATCATGTAAATGTGATCCTAATATAATTCCTCCGATTGGAGCAGGTGAGTTTGTTTAAAAAATTAAAAATTGTATATAAATTATTTCATTAAAAGCTTTATTAATTAGCTACTGTTTAACACAATCATTCAATTAATTTAAATTTTGATTTTCAGTTTACGAGGGATGTGCAATTTTGAGAAAAAATTGTCGAATTCAAATGGGCTGTGCTGTATTATTGATTCTGGATTTAACGGAGTCGGAAGTTGACTCCGTAGTTGTACAAATGCCGAAAATGCAGACTCCAAAATCTTATTATCATTCTAAAAAGATTTCAGTAGAGAAAAATATGAAAAGTACTCAAGGTCAACGATTTGATTTCAGGGTCGAAAATGAAGATAATGATAGGCCAAGAAGATTAGCCGTTAATAAGCCTATAAGTTCAACCTTGACCATGAGGGGTGGATATCGTGGTCGTCGGGGTCGTGGTGGAAGCTCAAGAGGAGGTGTCAGAATTTCTGATAGGTATCAAAAGAAACAAAATGAGCAAGTACAAAAACCAACTCAGATTACTACAACTAGCAGTAGCAATAATAGTAACAATAATAGTAATCCACAAAAAACTGGGAAGAAGCGTGGGAGAAAGCCAAAAAGGAAATTAAGTGAATCTGAAGAGGAAGATCATCAAAATAATAATGTTAATGTTAGTAGTAAAAATAAAAAAGTTGATGATACTCAAAATCAAAATAGAAATAAAAATAAAAAGATCAAACTCAAACCCACACCCTCAACCAACAAAAAGCCAACAATTGTTTTAACTCCTGCAGAAACAGTAAAAAGGAGGAAAAGCAAAGCTGATATAAAACAACAAATAGAAGAAGTAGTAGAAGTAGTCGAAGAAGATGAAGAAGTAGAAAATAAATATGAGCTAGAAAATGATGATCAAGAAAGAGAAGATAGAAATTCAGATGTAGAAATTATTGAGGAGAGACAACCAGAATATGTTGAAGCAGACGTAGAAGATGAAAAACAACCTTGTGATGATCAAACTATCGAAGATGATCAAGATCAGATTATTGAAGAATATCAGACTATTGAAGATGATCAAATTGAAAATGATGACCCGATTGTTGAAGATAATCAAATCGAAGATGATGATCAAATCGAAGATGATGATCCGATTGTTGAAGATGATCAGGATCAGGATCAGTCAATTGATGAAGATCAGATCGACGATGATGATCGAACTATTGGTGATATAACTACTGAGGAAGATGAAGAGGAAATGGATGTGAATCATGTCGTTGAAAGAAAGGCTAATAATTACATCCTGGCTACCTCAGTTGCTGTCTCTGATCTTGATCCCCTTACCGGGTGTAACACTAGCTATAGTAATAACAATAATAACAATGCAAATTCTAGTTATGAAGAAGACGAAACTTTAGGCGATGATGATCAAATGTTTGATGAGGAATTATATTTAGCAACAACAGCAACTACTGAAGAAGAGGATGAGGAGGAGGAAGAGGAAGAAAAAAGTTTGCTCACACCAATTGAAATAGAGATAATTCATCACAATAATAATCAAGACGAGGTAGAAGAAGTAGAAGAAGTAGAAATAATTCATCACAACCATAATAGTCAAGATCAAGAAGAACTCTTGTCTAATAATGAGGATAATGATGGGACAACAGATGAGGATAGTGGTAGTGGGGGTGGTGGTGAAGTTAAGAGTAAAATCAACGTAATCAACGAGAAAATTGCTTCCAGTGAAGACAAAAATGGAATTGAATCTGAATCTGAGCCTGAAACTACAAATGATACTACTATTAATAATTCGTTCTATGTAAAATGAAATCCATTCACTAGAGGTGTACTAAATATACCTTGTAAGTAAGTTAATTTAATTAGACTCTAGGATACAGTGCAGTGTAATTAAGTTAGATTAATATAATTATCATTAGTTTATTTATATTATATATATCATTAATATAAGCATAAATATTACCTATACAAATAAGTTTTTCTAAATAGGTAAAAATAGGAATAATCTTTGATACAGTAACGATATATACCTACTATTATAAGTTATAGTACTCGTATTTTAATTTAAAATTTAGTATAAATATATAGAATACAGGCATTAGGTATATTAAAATATAGATATTTAATATTTATATATTATAAATTTATGTAATTAATAATATAAGTCTTTTTGCAATTTAATAACTTTTTATTATAATATGTACTACCTACTAATATATAATAGGTATATGTATAGTAGATCTTTTTTTATATAGATTTTTTTTATATAAAATAAAATGTCAAGTAAAGTATTGTACTAGAAGGTATGTATGTATAAGGATAAGGTTAGAAACTAATCATAAGATTTAAATCATAAGGTTTGTTTAATTAATAAGAATAAGGGTGATTTTTTTTTCATATAGCTTAAACTTAAACATAATGTTTAATAAATTATTACACAGAAACAAAAAAAGATGCGAGTTCTGAATTATTTATGATAATGATAAGTAATAAGTAGGTAGGTAGATAACAAAAAAAATTTAGAACAAAATTTATTCAAATAAAAATTTCTGAGATTATTAAAAATAGCTTGTATGTACGTACCTTATCTCTAGACATAAATCAAGTAGGTAATTATAATTAGGTAGGTAGAAATTATAATAAATACATAGTATTAAGTGATAGGAATAGAAAATCAGAATAGAATTTTAGTAAGGAATATATTTTTATCTGCCTATACTTGGTACTTTAGTAAAGTGTATTAAATTACTTATTCTATAATATATGTTTATGTAAGATTAAATGGTTATATTATCCTATCAACATTTTCTTTTATACTGGATAGTAGAAAACATCGGTATGTATTTCAATATAAATATAATATGGAATTGTCAACAGCAATTGCCTTTCTTTTTAGACCCACCTCCTTTACTACCGGAATGATCTCTTCGTAAATTCACAGTATCTTTGACTTCCTCCAGAGCTCTTTGTTGTGACTTTTTGGTTAGAAGGACTTGGCGAGTTATCGACATAAACATCTTGAGAATGACAAGTAAAGAAAGTAGGTTATTAGATTAGACTTTTAGGCTATTATGTATAGGTAGTAGGTAGGTATTTTTTAAATAATATGTAGGTTCGTACCTCTTCTACATTAATATTATCCTTTGCACTAGTTTCAAAAAGTAGTATACTCATTTGATCTAAAGAAATATAGGAAAATTAGTGTTATTAAACTTTAGCTTGAATTTTTATTATATGAAGAATGAGAATATGACTTTAATTTAATATAGGATATAGAAATAGTTGTGGTATAAATACAATTTTCCAACCAAGTCACATAAAGTACAAAATATTCAATTAGGTGGTTATTAGCAGAGAAAATTACCTGAGAAACGTTGAGCATCACTAGTTAGTACAACTTTTCTAGAGGGGTCATCATTTTTATTCCCAACTAACACTCGGTTTACCATTTCACAATTCTGTTCAACTAGATATGTAAATAAATACAATAAATTAGCTATGAAATGAACACAATTTTTCTAGGTGGGTAATTTAATTTCCATTCATTTAATTCAGGTCTGAAAAACAAATTTTGTTTCATTCAATTCGTTCACAAGCAAATACATGTGCAAAATGAGACCAAGATTTGTGTTTTTAGAGCTGAATCTCAAATATTATAATTATCTAAACTACCTACCTTATATATAGTAGGTAGTACTTAATACTTATTAAATAAAATTTCCTTACTTTCATGCAACCAGCGTTTAACATTTGCGAATGATTCTCCATTTGTAACGTCATAGACAATTATCACACCATGTGTTCCTCGGTAATATCTATTATAAAAAGAAAATTTAGAGTTGGATCTTTGGTATCAAAATTTTTATTTACGTTGAGGTAATTGTACGAAATCTTTCCTGACCTATGTAGAGAAAAGTAGACAATAAAATACAATCATATTTTACAAGAATTTTTTGAATTATTTGAATTATTACCAGCAGTATCCTAAAAATCACAATAAACTTTCCTGAAATTTTACATTTCTAAAATTCCTCATAATATATGAATGAATCATTAAAATTTACCCATATTTGAAGCTTAACACGTTCTTGATTAACAACTATAGTTCTAATTTTAAAGTCAACACCTATGGTTGTGATGTAATTTGTGGAAAAAACATTGTCCGCAAAGCGTAAAAGTAAAGCACTTTTTCCAACCCCTATAATGAAAAGATTATATTATTTTATTTTTTCGTTAGGCACAACTAGTCAGTCACTGACTATATCTAATCCTAAGTCCTAAGTATGTGCATTTAAAAATATATGAATCTTTAACCGTAGAGAACAAAAAAAATGATCTTACCGCTATCTCCAATGATGAGTAATTTAAACAAATGATCATATTCCTTGGCCTTTGATTGTCCACGTTGTCCAGCCTGCATTTTGAAATATTCTCAAGCGCTGTTATAATGTAAAAATAAAATAAAATAAGTATATGTATTCAGAAACTTGGATTGGATAATATCTAATGCTTTACTTCAAAAGTAAAAAAAGGTATTATGAGAGTTTTTCAAAAATAGATCTTTGGTAGTCTTATTTCTTATTATAATAAGAAATATTATTATTATGTTGACTAATCAGTCTAATCAAGCCGAGCATATAAATATAACTTGATTACTTGCTTACTTAAAATGTGAAATACGGTGACAATTTTTAAAGCGTCAGGCCTTAACACTTAGCACGCTCAATTCTCAAAAATTTTAATTATCTAGCCTTAATTTTATAGATATCAATCTCATTTCTGTCTGTCTGTTTGAGCTTTTAAATTTTAAACAGTCAATAGAATATTGTATAGGAATGGAAATAGAGTTCAATACAATATAAAAATAAATTCAATAAGGTCATTGACAAAAAAAAACAAAAAAAACACTTTAATATCAGGTTAAATTAAACACTAGTTCACTAAATAAAGTTAAAAATAATAAAGTATTAAACTTTACAAACTTTTCGAGTTCCTGAAAATTTCTAATTTCAGGAAAGAAAATTCTTATTATTATATTATGGAGAATGGATTTCTAACCTAACCTAAATAAAAAACTATTGTTATTTATACAATTAATTAGGTCGTAAAACAATCAAATTTTACAAAATACAATACAAACTAAACTAACTTAATTTAACTGACTATAATATTAATAAGATATATTATTATGTGTTTAAGAATTGATAACTGACTTATAATTTATAAGTTATAAATGGTCAATTGATATTGGTAGATAATAAAATTTAAAAATAATAATGTTTCCAAATAGGACTTATCATTATCCTTAGAACTATGTAATCGTTTCAAGGGGTCGGGTGGGTGTGTGACGTGACCGCAAAACAAGACCTCTAATATATAACCCCGGTTTGATTACAAATTACTGACAAACTGATTAGGATTTGATTACTATTTTATTACATGCATAAACTATACCTTATACATACTATCTAAATAAATACCGTTAAATTAAATACATACATCATACATAATATAATACATTGCCTAAATGTATTTAAAGATCATTAAAAAGTATGATAAATGTAATATGGTTATGATATGTTCATGAATATCATGTCAAATCAAATATGTGGGTGTAAATTATAATTAAAAGTAATGAACCAATGTTTAATTACATTTCAGCAGGCAGCGGGCATCTAGGTCTTGGCAGCCTTCAATCAATTTACAATTCACAATTACATAATTCTGCAGGGATTTTTTTTATTACTAATTATGAAATTGATGTTTTTATGAAATTATCGTCACTACTGTATTATACTTATACTATCACCAATATCATGCACAGATTCTTCAGAACTTGTCCAGTTGTCTTCCAATGGTAATAATCTCAGAATTTGGCCGAAAAACTTGCAAATTGTAATCCCAATTAACTTTTTTAATTAAAAAATTAGGTACAAAAATATAAAAAAATCTATGAAAAAATTATACTAAAAAAATAAGGTGGGTTATTGAAATGACTGCTGGGGTTCTAAATCTAAAGTTCTAGTGCGGGAAGTAAAAGCTAAGCAAGCCTAAGCCAAGTACATATTTGTATTGTAATTGTAATTTCGTAATTTTCTGTTTTCTAACTAAAAATCGTAATCGTTTTTGTAATTGTAATTAAAGTTAGCTTTTTGCAGATTCCTTGACCTTGACCTGGTGTTGGACGGATATTAATCTTATACAAATTGAGCAGGTCGTGCGGTTTGTTTTTTAAGGTACGTACGACTTTATAAATAAATATAAATTATAGTTAAGTTACATAAAAATACATACTGTACTGAATTTGACTGAATTTGATATTTTTTGTAGTGTAGTGACCTGAGCCTGAAGATGTCAAATCCAAGTGGTGGAGATGGTGATAGTAAAAAAGGTGGTGGCGGTGGTAGTGGTGGTCAACAAGGGCAGCAAAGTAGAAAGAAAGAATCAATTGTTGATCTGACCCGATTTTTAGAAAAGACTATTAGGGTCAAATTTGCTGGAGGTCGCGAGGTGACTGGATCTCTTAAAGGATTTGACCCACTTCTTAACCTTGTATTAGATGATACTATAGAGTATTTGAGAGGTAATTGTAGCTTTTTATTTAATAGTTTTTTTAGTATTTAAAAATTATACCCTAAACTTCATTTTTATTACCTTGAAGCCTTGCTTTGATTTTGTGAATATATATAGAACATATTATTATGAATTATGTGATGTAGATTTAGGTGCTGTTGTAAGTTCATTTAACTTACATTTAGGCTTTTGGTTATTTAAAGACAAAATAAATCTTCATCATCATAATCGTATTTCATGATATATGCATGTAATAATGATATGTAATGTACCGCTACGAAATCCGGCTTCTATTTCAATTAATTGAAAAATCCAATATTGTCATGTATTTAGAAATTGGGTAATTATATTTATCCTGTAGCTGTACTTATGTCATGGTTTATTTTAATTATGTATAAGCAAGAGGAATGAAATATGTTAAAAATACAACTTGAATAATAAATTTTCTAATACATTTTTACGTTTATATTTTAGATTCTGATGATCCAATGAAAATTACTGATGATCAAAGGGCCCTTGGTTTAGTGGTTTGTCGTGGAACTTCTGTTGTCCTCATTTGTCCTGCTGACGGTATGGAAGCAATTTCTAATCCCTTTCTTCAAAATGAATAAATATCCTATCCTATCATCCTAATCTTTAAAACCAATTTGATCCAACTGCTGTTTTGTTAATCTATTTTAAAATTATAATATTTGTATTTTTTTACAAGTCAGCATTTACTATTAAATACTATTATTAATGCTAATTGTACAATTTTTTCTTTAAATAATATGTATAGCCTAAAAAACTATAAATCTACCTTATTATTTATGTATTAATCATTTTTTACTTAATAAAGAAAAAAAAATTTTTATAGACAGAAATTTTTTAAAAATATTTGTTTTTTGTATTTTTATTATTACAACAAGCTTATAAGAAATGTAACAATTACTTTTTTTTATTAGTAGTTTAGTTTGCTTTTTATATTTATTGTAATTTAATGTTTAAATTCATTTTAAAAAATGATTGTAAACAGAATTTAAAAAAAAACTAGGCTAATAAGAATAACATTAATGTAAGTTATTTTGATATTGGTCTTGTGTTTTGAGATGATTTGAGGGGAAATAATGTAATGTAGAACAGAAAGAAACAGTATCAGGTATTATAAAGTGAAGTTAAAGGATATTATTTTAAATTTTAGTGTAAATGTAGGTTAGGTAGGATTAGATATTAAGTAACATGTATTGTTTGCAAAATATAATTAGTTATATTATAAATGCTATTATGATTATTTGAGTGAGGAAAGACCAGCCCGCATTATTTCATCGGTTAGAAGCAAATTTGATGCTACAACAATACTAGCGTCAATTAACTGTTTCTTGGCTGCATACACGTCCCATATCCCTCGACTTGCCGGCGAGAATGGAGTCCCAGTGTCCAAATCAATCCCAAGTCTTCCCAAACTAGCCTTCTCTTTAGAAGGCTGAAGTGCTTTTAGAATTAATTCTTGAGAATCATATCCTGCGTTACTAGCTAATACTTTAGGAATGACAAGAACTGATTTTGAAAACAGTCTTACACCTAATACAGCTCTGGGATCAACCTAATAACAATATAAAATTGGATATTAGTAAATAGGCACAATTATAAATCAAAAGTTGAAAATAATTTTACTTACTTCAAGTGTTTCCAGCTTCTTGCTAACTTCCAATTCAAAAGAACCAGCACCTGGTATAATAAATCCATCTTGGAGAGAATTAACAAGTGATCTTAATCCATCACGAAGAGCATCCTAAAAGTACATAAAAATATATAAGTTATAAGTGGTTTAAAATTTAATTGGATGCGAAAAACCTTTCTGTTGGAATTTACATGTATTTATTTTTTTTTAATTTTAAATGAATTTATAATGTAGCTTATTGTATTGTAGGGAATTACCTTCATTTGTGTAAGTCCATATTTAGTTGGTCCCTTAAGAAGAATGGTGACACTTTTTGGATTTTTACAATCTTCCACAAAAGTAAATTTATCTTCTCCCTTTAAAATTAAATCCAAAAAATGATAATATGTATATACTTGAAAGTGAAAAGAAATATATTATTGTTACCAAAACATGCTCATAAACATGTCCAGCATAGCCAAGACAATCCGGTGTTAAATCATCAAAAGAATTCATAGCCATTCCACCACAAGCCAAACTGATCCGTTCCATGTTCCTTCGTTTTGCTCTACGAAGTGCCAAAATCCCAGACTTAGCGAGCATATCGAGACTCCAAGGGTCGATTCCTTTTTGATTGATGACCACAAATGTCTTATCTTCTCCAGCAGGACACACTTTTTCTTTCAACTCAATCACTCTCTTAACCCGTTGATCAATAAATGCTCTTTCAGACGCTAATAATTTTTCTCTATCTTCCGAGGTTTTATAGAAGAATCCAGAATTGACCTCACTAAAATAAAATAAAATAAAATACCAATTTATTTGAAATTCAATTTAAAAAATCACTCTTGCGGTGGCTTACGTTTTTTCATATTCCATTGATACGTTACAAGTTAAGATATAACAATTATTAAGATGTTTAGGCATATCTGGATGGCGTCTGTAAATAAATTGAAAAAACATCTATGAGCTTTAACTGTTTTTGCTTAAAATAAAATATTATAATCTATGACTATTGCACATACCCTCCATGATCCATAACAATCCCCTTAACTAATTGAGAATCCATTTCATTACGATGTTTCATTTCCATTATCTCAACCATGTGTAAATCAAGCGGTTGGCCATCCTCGTAAAGAGCATCAACAGCATCAGTACAAACCTACATTAAATGTGTAATGAAAGGAAAAATAAATATTCGTTCATTTAAAAGATAAGTTACTAATTTCTAAATTTCTAATACATTGATGTGATTGATAGGACAATGGTTTTTACCTGAGCTAAATGGTCAGCTAATTTTTGATTAACTTTTGTTCTAAGAGCAGTCTTAGCTATTTCGATTAATAATGCAGGTGAAACTGGTACTTTCATTTCTATAAAATAATAAAAAAAAAAAAGGTTTATATCTACTTATTAATATCTTATCCTATCCTATCTAATGCAATCTTAATCCTTTTAAGTACCTTCAAGTATATCTAAAGCTTTCGTCTTGGCAATTTCCAACCCATCAACAATAATTCTCGGGTGAACACCTTCAGCAACATAAAAATCAGCTAAAAAATAGAAAAAAAAGGTTAATTAGGGGCGAATTTTAATATAAAATAATAAGAATAAGTTAGGGTCAGTCAAGGTATTTACCCTGCTTCATAATTTCCCCGATCAAGAGAACAATACTGGTCGTTCCATCACCAACAATATCATCATGTGCAGTTGAAGCCTTTGCAATTAGCGATGCAGTCGGGTGTTGAATCTGCATCTCATGAAGTAGCACATTCCCATCCTTGGTTATTTTTATATCTCCAGCACCGGACACCAACCTGTGAATTAAAGTACAAATAAACGATTGTAAAACTCCCCAACAGTTAATTTAAGAGCCAGTACAATATAGACAAGGGCGAAACTTACATTTTCATGGTTCCCTTCGGTCCCAAATTTGACCTCATGACCTCGGATATCCCTCTTGCCGCTGACACGTTGATGGCGAGCGCCTGAGCCGCCCTAGCAAACTCGGCCTTCGGGTTCAATTGACTTATAGCAGACATCTCTCAGCTGTCACTTTGACACAAGACACAATTGACAATGGGGAAGAACAATTAAATTTAACAATAAATCTCTAGGTGTAGGGCTTGAAGGTAATTAGTTAATTGGAAGGAATTACTGCCACTTATCTTATAAAGAAGCATGTACTTTTTTATAATAAAAAAAGGGATCTGCAAAATTCTAACCAGAAAGTTCTAATTTTTTTGAATGTCTTATTTTCTGAGCAGAGGTTGGGCATTTCGATCCCTTGATGGCACCAGCGACTCGACCGGCATTTCCACAGGAATTTTTGAACTTTCTTGAAAAACTAGAACTCAAGACAGACAGACAGATATTTCACAATTTACCCAGAAAACCGAGAATTTATCACATTTTTGCCCTTTTTAATTAATTATATATCAATTTCTCGATATTTACTGACATTGACCATTTTGATGAGTACCATTGTCATCGTCATCTCATAGTTCATAGAGTTCTAATTCGGATTCGGTCTGGTTCTCTGTCCATTATTATTCGTTTTCTTGTGGTAAGTGTTTTTAAGAATTTTTTGTACCCTAAAAACTAAATTGCTTTTTCATTTTTCAACTTGCTTTTAATTATTCTCATTAGTCATTCAGTATTTTAGCTGTAAAAAAACCGATTCTCATTATCTTTTATCCTCTAATAGGTGGGTTCTTATTCAATTTGGTGATTTTGATTGGCGATTTAATATTTGGTGTTGGTCGGTGTATTTACTCTTGATCTTTGTCTTGGTAAGTATATTTATAAGTTTGTAATGTAATGTAATGTAAAGAGCATACAATAACAATAGTTAGATACACTTTAATTAGATATATCATTTTCTGCTGTGAAAAACCCGATGTTAGTCTCAATTTAACAAGGATATATTATTGTAAAATTGATACCATTATCTGGTTTTTCAGAGCGTATTTGAAGCCTTCAAATTTTGAAGGTGATAAACTGACAACTTTTAATAGTATTATAGTAAGTTAGGTATTACCTATTATACCTATTAAATTAACCATTATTATTTCTGACTTATAGCTGTAGTTTTTCCATGTCTTCAACAATCGGTTCTTCTGATTCTGCATATTGTGATTATGGATCTCAAGATCTGGGAGAAGTCAATGGGAATGATAATAGAAATGACAGCAGAAAAGATCAAAATAATGGTTCAGCTGTAAACAAAAGAGCTAATGAGGAAAGAATCGAAGAAAATGGTGCTGGTTTTTACAAAGAAACAAATGATGAAGAAACAAATGATTCATCATCAAATTCTGATCATAATTCTTCAACTGCAAAGAAAAATTTAATAGTTAATTATCTTCCTCAGCAGTTCACGAATCCAGAATTGGCAGATTTATTTGGAGTCTATGGTGCAATGGAGAGTTGTAGAATTATGTTTGATAAGAAGGTAACTCAACACAGGACAATTCATTTTGATTATAAATTTGATTTGACTTGGAATTATTTTTTTAAAGACTGGATACACTTTTGGCTTCGGATTTGTAAATTATGTAAGTGAAGAGAGTGCTGCTGAAGCAATAAAACACCGGAATGGTTACCAAATTGAAAATACAAATAAGCGTCTTAAAGTATCCTATGCTCGTCCATCTTCTGAGGAAATCAAAGACACGAATCTTTATATTACAAATCTACCACGAGATATAAATGAAGAAGGACTAGACAATTTATTTTCATCGTTTGGCGAAATCGTACAAAAAAGTATACTTCGAGATAAGATTACTGGACTTCCTCGAGGAGTTGGATTCGTCAGGTATAATTTACTTTTTATAATTCTTCATATAATACCCTAATACATTATATTAGCGACTATTCAACAAGTACTTTTAACATAATTATATTTAGTTTTAGTTATTTTATTTGCTCAAGCAATGGTACACTATATTAATAAGTATTTCATTAGTGAGAAATTGAGAGACTATTACATAGTACATAGATATGTTTAGGCATTAGGCTTAGGCATCTTATAAGCAAGAGATTTTATTTTATTTTATTTTCCTAGTTTTAATTAACTACATTAATAATATATTATTTATTTCTGATTTCTTATATATCATGAATAAGACACAATATATTATAATTATTATCCAATTTTTAAATTTTTAGATATTCCAGGAGAGATGCAGCTGAGAATGCGCTTAGAAATATGAATAATTATTATCCACCCGGTTCTGTCGAGCCTTTAGTTGTTAAAAGAGCAGTAGATCATGGACGGCAGAAAGCATCATATATAGCTGGCTTTCGTGCTGGACTCAGAAATGGTAAAAAATTTCATTTTCAATATTGAGTTGCAATTTATTCATTTATTCTTAATTAGGTATTTATTTATTTATTATTAATTATTAATTAGGTGATAATCAACATAGCCATAACCCAAATCAAGAACATCAGTATTCTCGTCAACAACCTCGCTCTCGCTATCAACAATCCAGTATACCTGTCCATTCGAATTCGACTAATGAAGCTTTTCCTCTAGGTCAACGCTCTTATTACTGGTAAAATTATGTACAGTGCCCGCCAACTAAATCTTTAATTGTAATCAATTAGGACACTTATTTACCAATTATAAACATTTTCCATTAAAAAATATTAAATATTGAAGAATTTTTTTTTACAATTAGAGATTTTCTAGTTAGTTGGCACTGTAATATCTTATCTTAAATCATCGTCGTAGTTTTTACAATCAAGATCATAGATTCTATTGTGTGTTTTGTCATCATTTACATGATGATGATAGTGATTAGTTTGTAAATTATCTAGATTCTTCAATTTAAAAACAAACATAAAATTTATAAAATATCTGTATATAGTATATTTAACAAAAGAAATAATATTATATAACCCAGTGAATATCGAATGCCCCTTCCCCTTTGATACTTTAGAATTTTGTTTAGAGTCATAATTTTTATAGTTTTCTTTCTCTTATACAAGGCGAATCATTCTCAAAATATGTTTAATTAAAAGTAAAATAACATTTATAAATAATATGTGTTGTTTTATAAAAGTTGTCATAAATCTCAAATGTTAACCCAATTTATTCACAAGCAGAAGCAGTTACTTTAAGTTTATATCAATATTAATATGTTTATAATCGATCTCAAAATTTTAAGTGTTGAGATTTTATAATTTCTTTAAATTAATTGATTTGAAAACTTTTTTAAACTATAAATTTAAATACAAGACCAAATAAAATGCAACAAAACTCATTCTTTAGCATTAGAAATATTATAAAAGTAGTTTAATTTATAAGAATTGTTTATTTTCTTAATACAATGTTAAGATTGATAGTTTGTAACTTTTGGTGTTTTAAAGATATAAAAAATAGCAATACTATGGTATATGAGTACCCTACATTCTGCATTATAATTAGGTAATTACAATTAATTACCTTAAGGATGGATGAGTAGAGTATGAGTATGTACTATTAATTGCTTAATATTAAGCAATATCATACGAGTAAAAGTCTTTTTTACTCGTATGGCAATATGTTATAATAAGCTACAACATACATTATAATTATAACATACAAATTAAATGTATATAGATAAATAATTTTTAAGATACAAATAAATAAATATCTTAAGAAGCAATATGATGAAATTTCTTTCTGATCTTTATTAGTCGATTTCCTCAGCTCGGTTAAATCGATCACATACGTATTTCTTTGCAGTTTGATCATCCTAATTTGTAGAAAATATTTCGATATACCATATTAAAAGGGTAGGATTATTAAATAATGATCAATATATTCATTATTCAAGAGTCTCGAAAACTAATTTGGTCTCATTATTATATTACATTACTATCTATTTTACTTTTCTCATTGAGTTCAAAATTGGTTTTTTTAATTGTGTTTTCGGTTGAATGCGAGTATGTTTGCGAATCTGGTAAATTCTCCCCACGGGTAAACCATTGATCCTAAATCCTAGCCCCTAGCCTAATCTACTAATCATGTAAATTAGACAAATGCCAGAGGTATGATCATAAAAATACATATCGATCAGTCTCAAATTGACCCCTAAGTTTACAGTCAAAGACGATTTGGAAAGTAGGGTTTTTAAAAATTCTCATCAAAGTACCAACTGGTAACGGGTAAACAGATTGTAATTGTAATTACTATACTAGGTAAATCTGGCAAAATTTTAAAAATAGGTATCAGAAATTATCATAAAAAATACACATCGAGCAGTCTCAAAGCGATTAGATGAATGGTTTACTGATACCCTGCCGACAAAAAATGAGATGATCATAACAATCAAAAAGTCAAATTTAGTCTATTGTTACAGAACAGATACATTAATTAATTGGGCCTTAGTATCCGTTTTAATGTATTGTAAATTGAAGTCTGTAATAGTAATAGAGGATAATACCTAATATTATGTAAAATTACTATTACAATCATGTAGGGATTCGTAGAGAAACCCTTGGTAGTTTTCTTTGCCTATTTTTAAATAACTAAACTACTGTAATTGTATCCTATCGGTATTTTCATTTCAAGTTTGCATCTCGTACTCTATTAACTATTAGGTACACACATATTTACATATCAGTTATTAGTACCTACTTCAGTTCAATTTCCTTATTTTGAATGAAGCTCCTTTCTTCAAATTGTTAGAGTTTTCTATTTCAAATTTCAAATTATTTTGATGATCTCACCTTATTTTTTACTTCTTTTCCTTTTGAAAACATACAGACTGAAAACATAAGAATTTAAATTGAAATTAGGTATATCTTCAACCTGCTTCTTTTAATATCATTAGTCATTAGTTAGAGTTAGAGATATTTATAATAGTTAAAGACAGATCAGAGAAAGTAGAACTTAAGTATTGTTAGAGTTTCTCATACTTTTGCATCCGGCAGGATCAGCAGTCTCACCACAATAGCCTCTAAAAATGTCAAAATTTTGTCCTGCGGCACAGATCGCCTTTTCCGGTCCTGCACCTTTTTTCTTACATTTATAGTAATTGTTACACAATTGGTTGATATGTGGAAAGTTTCCTACATTATTAAAAAAAAAATTCGAAATTAAATAAACAATTTATAAATTATTGCACAAGTAGTAGTATTTTAAGGTATTATTCCTTGTTCTGGACAATCTTTGGGATTGAGTTCACGTGTCGTTGATGTGTCCTGTGGCTCATCGTCAGTTTTCTTTTTTTTCTTGTCTCCATCACTATCAGCAGGCTTCGATGCTGAAGCTGGAGCAGGGGTTGTTGCTAGAGCTGTAGCTGGTGTTGTTGCTGGAGTTGGAGCTAGCGTTGTTGCTGGAGCTGAAGTTTTATCAGTTTCTTTTTTTGCCGCTGTTGTTGTAGGGATTGTTGTCGGTATGGCTGTTGTAAGCAACTTGGGAGGAGTCGTTTCAGGTTTGTGAGTACTGCTGGAACTCGTTGTGTTTGTTGAATTCGTTGTAACATTTGTTTCATGCACTTTTGATTTCTCCGCTTCAGCATGCAAAGGTGTAAGCGAGGTCGAGGCTGTTGGAGGCTTTGTTGTAGGAATGGATAATGAGGGCTGAGTTTGTAATTTCCCTGGGGTGGTTATGGGGTGCGGCGGAGGGGTTGTCGTTGATGCTGGAGTGGTGCCAGTAGTACCAGTTCTAGTTGTGCTGGTTCCATGCACATCTCCTTTTTTATGTGTTGAGCCTGGTTTAGCTTTCTTAGCTCCTTGCGTTCCAGCTTGTCCTGACCCTTGGGTGCCTGCCTTATGTGCTCCTTCCATGCCTGCCTGAGGTACAGTGCCTGATGAATGTTGAGCCCCTGTTTGTGCATGTTGGGTCTCTGTTTCACCATATTTCGCACCTTGGCCTGACGCCTGTTGTGCTCCTTCTTGAATACCACCACTAAAACCAAACAGGCCACCTCCGAAAACTTTTCCCGTTTTATTGCCTGAAAGGTAAAAAAATTTCAAGTCAACTACCAATTACCAATATATTATTAATTATAACCTATATGTGTTATGTG
This sequence comes from Nanhermannia cf. coronata Gr-Ori-00579, assembly GCA_034699045.1. NCBI lineage: Eukaryota > Metazoa > Arthropoda > Arachnida > Sarcoptiformes > Nanhermanniidae > Nanhermannia > Nanhermannia cf. coronata Gr-Ori-00579. Next base: position 23,640 of record JAQIXA010000744.1, read on the forward strand.
AAGTGAAGTGAAGTGAAGTGTGAAGTGAATCTGATAGTTTATGTCTCTGGTTATGTAATTTGTAATGTTATTTTATTATTTATTACCATACCATAATATATTTCAACTCTTTAACTTTAAAGGGCCCTTAAGATTTGTGACATAATAAGTAGGCATACAAATCAAAGTTAAAGTGAAAGTGGAAATCTTTTTAAAATAATCAAAAAGAATGAATGAATGAAATGTAATGCATGGTACCTACTAGTACCTAGATTATGTTTTTGTTTTTATAATAGTAGGTAATCGTTGCAAAATCATGTAAAAAATCTATAAAAAAAAGAACTCAAATTTTTTGAACATGCATCCATCAAATACTCGTATTTGTGCACATTAATCAGAATTCAGGAAACAAAATTTAATCTTCTTTTTCTTCTCCAAGCGTGCGACTCCAAGTTAGTTTTTGAATTTTGTAATTTTGTATTGTAGGTAATACTTACATACTTATACACAATAACCTATTAGGAATCTCTGCAGTAAATAATAGGTAGGTAATATAGGGTACTTAAAAATAAATATAATAAATAAAGCAAAATATTATGTATGTTGTATTGTATGTTATCGTATATGTGTGTAAGTATATGTATGTAGGTAGTCCTCGTATGTATACCTATATTATAAGTAAATTATGATAAGGTCGTAAATAAAAGGTGGTAAATAAATAATTTTTTTGTGTATCTTATATTACCTCCTGATGAAGCATTTTTTGAAGAGATTGTCGGTGGAGCTGAAGCTGGAGCTTGAGTTGTTGCAGAAACAAAATTGTCCATTCCCATTCCCATCATTCCAGAACGATTTTTTATTAGAACACATTCTTTCACCTAATAATAAGTGAAGTGATTATATAACATGTACCTACATAACTTACAGTATCTGATCTGATCTCAGAATCAGAAAAGAAAACAGAAATGCTTGAATTTACATACCAAACAAACAAAGAATAGAAAGATTAGTAAGAATTCAGCACACATTTTGCTAAAAATCATAATACCTTATGTAGTATTATGATTACCTGTATGTTCACAAGTTCACAAGTGCTTTTGTCATAAAAAAATTCTATCTAATCTAAATCTAAACTAGTGAAGTATAAAATGACTATACCGTAGTTGAACAATTTTAGAAATAGGTACTCGTAATCCTGATCCTGATTCTGTTCTGATTATTAATAAACTAGTTGATGATAGTATACATATACATATTACTATTGAATGTTTTGAAAATAGTCTCAAAACAAAAACAAATTTCTCCCATCAGTGCCAATACAGTTCAAGTCTAAAATCCTAATTTAATTTAATTTAATCCAATCCTAAAATCCTAAATTCCTACAAAACACATACATACGATATACAGATACAGAATTACAGATAGGTATGTATTATGTTGAAGAATAATATTTATACACCTATAAAGATACAACACTAATATTCTGTATCTGTATAAACACTTTGATTTGATTTTGTTCAAGTACTGTACTGTACCTAAACCTTTTCTTATTTCTTTAACTATTATTTTATTACTATTACATAAGGTAGGGTACTTTATTAATTATTATGTCATTTCATTATCATTATATTATTTTATAAAGTGAAAGTTTAATTAATATATATTTTACAAAAACAATACTTGAAATTAATAAGTAGGGTACTTATCTTTAGTAAGTAACCTAATAATACTAATTGTAAATAAATTGATAAATAATCCAAGTTATTTACTTTTACTTTGCACATTAAACTTCATTTATCGTTAGTTCATTTTTTGTACTTTTCAATTTTTCATTAACTACCTAATATTTATCAAGTTAATAAAATGCATCAATACTCAATATTATACCATTCCTAAAAAATCATAAAATAAGTCATATACGAGTAGTGCGGGCATCAATCCTCATGTAACTCTGTGATAAAGATAAATTATGAACGTATTAGACAGAATTGAGGCCAAAATCGGATTTTTCACAGCTGAACAAGAATAATGCAAGCAATAATATACATATTATTAGAGGCAAATGAGAATTCTCATATTGGCCATAAATTTGAGGAGTGACAAAAAGTGGTGGCAAAACCGAAACCGAAAGTACCTACACAAAAATTTTAATATAAAAATTAGAAATTAGAAATATAAATTTTTAAATTATAAAATATTTATTAAATTTTTAAGTTAAATTAGTTAGTAATTAAAGTTATTGTAGTTAAATATCCAATAGTTAGTTAGGTATATATATCTAGGCTATAATTTAAATGGGTACAAATTAGAAGAACATAAATGTTTCTTAACTTCAATTATTGCAATACTACAAGTATGTAAAATGATCCGATACTTTTACAAGTATCATTTAATTTTAACTAAAAATAATAAATACAAATTAACTATAAAGCTGAATCTACTACTGTAATACCTTTTCTTAAGTACCTAATTGTTTAGTGGAGCTATTTCTACATGTTGAATCGAATCAAAAATGCACGTCGTCAGTTTCATGGATTTCCTCTGGTAACGACCTAACCTAACCTAATAAAACTACTAAAATCATTTTGGATATTTTCGATAAAAATGATTTTTTTTAACTTTTTAGATTTGTTTGTGTCGTGGTAGCCACCAGACATCATTAAATCATTATGATGCCCTAGGATTATCAATGAAGGCGTCCCAATCAGATATAAAGACTGCTTATTATAAATTATCTAAAATGTATCATCCTGATAATAAAGAGGTGTGTATAATTTAAATTAGTTTTTTATCTGTGCTTGTGCTGTGGGTTTCTTAAATTGACCATGGCCATGGGTATTCATAATTGTTTTAAATGGCACTCATTTACAGGGAGGGAGCGATAAAAAGTTTCGAGAAATCACGTCAGCTTATGAAGTCCTAGGGAATGCCAAGTTGAGAAGAATGTATGATCTAGGATTTTCTCAGGCAATTGATATTCTAGATCCAAATTTCGACATTAAGAAATATGGAGGGGAAGTGTTTACAGAAGATGTTCATCAGCAATATTCTGTAAGTTTTACTAACCTTTGCTTAGGTATATACTTTTAGAAGATTAATGTGCAATCATTTTTTTTTCATTTTTTCTCGTCAGACAATAGGCAAAAAATCTATCAAAAAAGTTCCAATGACTGGTAAAAGCCGACATTATAATTTTGACGAATGGTATGTAAAACATAATTCAATGATAATTTCAGGTTTTTAATGTGACTACTCTTAATTTTTAAGGTCTAAATCACATTATTCTAGTACTTTTAATAAATCCGAAGAACATAAAGCGAAGCGAGAAATCATTAGAAAGAGACTTGATGAAGAGTCCACGACTGGGTTTCACACTTTTTTGCTCGCTCTGATAATTGGTTTTTTTGGAATAGGCATAATCGGAACTTCATTCACTTTTGATGAATATGATAAACCTATCAAAAGTGAGAAATAATCAATTTAAGTCATTTTGGTTCTATTATAAAACGTACAGAAATTTGCACCTACTATGTAATAAATAAGGATAAGTATAATAAGTGTCTAGCTAGCTAGCTACTTACTACCTATTTTATAGTAAAAAGGAATTCACCAAAGATTTGAATGATAATCTTTGTTTTTGAGTTGATTTCTTATAACTATCAAAATCATAGACAGGTTAGAATAAAATTACGTATCGAAGTTACGATGATTGTTTTTAGAAAATGTGTAAATAATCATGTATTATAGTAGAAAATGATTGCATTTACGATATAAAAATGTGATTCTAAAAAATTTAATTAATAACTAAAGATTAATAAATAACTACATATATTTTATTGATCAAATTATAAATGCTTCTGTAAGTTCTAATAGTCTATTCATTTCCGTTTTAGATCTAAATCGTTTTTTGCCTAATTTTTCAAGTATCCTTACACTAATATAAAGTTTCAAATTGAGGCCAAAATCGGTTTTTTGATTGGCAATACGAGTTTGAAAAGAAGCTACCTATCTACCTATATCTGCATTCTTTAATTGTCAAGATTCTAGATTTTTTGAAATAAATAGATAGTAATGAGAGTATGATATGATTTTTTCTAGATTTTCCAAAATTCTTTTAAATGGCTTTAAAAACGCATCCGGCAGCATCAAGTTTTTAATTTAGTTTTTAGTAACAAAATATCTTCATTTATTTCCTTTTGATTGATTCGTTCACAATTTACAATTAGAGGACTACAAATACAAACCAGCTGCAAGAATTTTCTCTTTTAAACGATCTAATCTAAAACTAAAGATAAGTCCAAATCATTCAATCTATAAATTAACAAAAGTTTTTAATTTATACATACAATTTCGATAATTTAAAAAATATTTTAATAAGCTTCATAAGAGTGCTCGCTATAAATTACAAAGTTTAAAAAAGTAGTATTTTGCTTAAAAGATAATTAAAATCGTACCCGATTGATAGAGTGAAAGTTCGTTTTATATAATGTATTATCTATCAGTAGTAGGTATGTACTAGTATTACTCTTACCAATAATGGTACTATTTTTTTAATACTTTAAAAAGAGTACTTCTGATCTTGAGGGATTTAGACGGATTTATTTTAATCGGAAATAAAGTACCCCTATCCCCTACATATATGTAGGTAGGTAGTACTTAGGTATATACTTGTAAAGTAATATGGATATCGTATAATATACTGATAGTAGGTTATGCAATGTAAAAATAGAGAGATCCATGTGTAAATAAGTAAAAAATTATTATCTAACTGTGCAGGTAGGGTACTATATAGTAAAATAGGTAGGTAATTTATCCATGCAGTAATTCAAAGTCAAAGAACAGTTTAAAATTAAAATACTGAAAATATTTATATTAGATTATTTACTAACTGCATATATACTTATATCGTTATTAAAATGGTACTTTTTACAAACATATAACTAGATTTTGAATTAAATATATTATACCTAACTTGAAAAATATATTTCTTATTCTTAGGATTAGCCCAATTCAAAAGTTTTTACTTTTGAAAAGTTAAATAAATTACTGGTATTATATCAAGCTGTAATATCGTTTACATTTATCATTTTATAGTTCTCAACATCAGTAGGTACCTTTCTGTTTAGGATTATTAATTATTAAGGCAGAGCCTATACCTATAGTTTTTGACGAATACGCGATCCGATTATTTATGTATAGGTTATATGTACATTTATAGTTAGTTTTTTTACAAAATTATTCTAATCAAATTAATTGTTAGGTATACATATTTTACTCTTATTTTACTTAGGTAGGGTACTACCATATTTAACGATAAGTGTGTCTTACTGGTAAGTCTTAAATTTTTATCATATTTTTTTTACTTTATCTTGATACTATATTATACATGGTTATGTTATGTTATGATATAAACTAGACAGCTAATTGCTAACAAATACATTATACATATTACATATAGTTAAATTAGTAGTTATATAATTTAGGTATACTAGAAAATCTTGAAAAATACAAAAATTAAGTGTAGGTACTTTTTACTATAATTTATATAATATGTAGTTAGATACCATAATAAAAATAATGCCTTTGAAATATATACTTTTAACTTATGGTTACTCTTTAAAATCTTTAGTTTAAAATCCTCTATGTAAGGTACTATTTAAATACTTGGTTCTATGAACGATAACGATTTAATAGCTACTTAATAAAGAAATCAACTGCTAGAGTTAAAATTAGTGTAACTTTTGAACATTCCCAAGAATTTATTCTTTTTGACTGTAAGTCCATTGGTTTGTATTGGCTCGGCCGCGTGGTTTGTATGAGATTTGATTCTTTTTTCTTCAGCCAATTTCATTCTCATCTGCTCGTCCAAAAGCTGCTGCATGTCCACCTTAATTTATGCAAAAAAAAAATGTTTTAAATTACCCTGTATCTTATTGGCTAAATTATATATTTCATTTTCATTTCAGTGTCCTAATTTTGAGATTTGATGCATTACCTGCCATTGCTCCAGCTGTTGACTAAGTTTAATTTTTTGTTGAACGGCTTCCATCAGTTGACTGTTAACCTGCATCATGTCAATCCGTGTCCTCGCTACCTCAATCTCAGCCTTGTTTTTCCTTTGCACCGCTTGATCTAATAGATGAAATCAATAATTATCATTACATATGGGGGTATTTTAAGTTAATTAATTAAGATTTGGAAAACGAATTTTTGGCCTTAATTTCTCATGCAAAATCGGGGCCAAAATAAGGTTTTCAGAGATGTTTGATTGTTTTTAACTTTTAGTTCTCAGATTAGTTCAGTTAAGTTTAAGTAAATTAATTGTATTGATTATATTCTGACCTCTGAGCTCCCAGGCCTTTTTGACGATCTCATCCTTGGCCAGATGTGTTTGTGAGAGATCTCTTCGGGCATTATCACGCTCCTCGTGGACAGCACGTAATTCTGCATTACATTCGAATAATTTTGGTAAAAATCTTATTTTTATTACCTATACCTATATCTATCATACCTATATGCTAATCTTAAGTACCTATTACTTTCTACCATTTTTTTACAAAAATAACTCAAAATTGTCAGATTTTTCATTAAGAATTTCAAGATCTACATTATAGTGTAACTTAAGTAGGTAGAGTAGAGGTAGATATCAAAAAAGGTTTGAAAAAATATTAACACTTACCAGCTTCTCGAATCGTTAGCTGACCTGCAAAAACAAAAACAAAAACACAATAATCATTAATAAACCCATAAATGTATTTTGTAATAGGTTGGGTACTAGGTACTATATAGATAATTGATACCCTAAATCAAAATACTTAAATAAAGAGTAAGTAAAGAGTAATAAGAATAAGTAATAAAATAAGGTATCTAAATGACTTACTAGTGAGTTGATTGATTTGTTCTTTTAAGCGTTTATTCTCCTCGTTTTTGTCGTTCAGTCCTCGTTCGGTCTTGGTGAGGAGCTCTTCAGCACTGTGAAGTCTCACCTCCATTTCGATTTGAGATTTGATGGACCCATTCTCAACCCCTTCGATCGTCGACAGATCCCTCAACAGAGATTTAAGCTCTTCCAGTGTCGAGTTTAATAACCCAGGCTGATTACACGTACGAGTTTAAAAATTGTAAAAAATTAGTCATTTATGTAGCATTTATGGATATTAGATCAAAATATTGTCATTAAATTGCTATCATTACTTTGACAGTAGCACAAGAGTCATTGAGGGAAGAGTCAGTCTCCATACTATTCCCAGAAGTGACATTATTTTCATCAGATTTGGATTTGAGAGCTTTAAGTTGTTGACACATGGACAGGATAGAGCAGTAGGCAACCCAGATCTCATCTTTAAACTAAAAAATTCAAAGTGTAAGAAAAAAGATGGGTCAGTTAAATTGTAGGGGATAAATTCAACTCTTCCAGAAGGTACCTACATAATATTTATCTTTTGAGTAAGTATTTTAGTATCTAAGTATATAAAAGGTATTTTTTAAGATTATTTTTTATTAACTGTACTTTGCATTGATGATGATTGATACTTGTTATACATAAAATGTGATACTTTTTTTCAAAATAATTTACATAAATAATTGTACCTACCTATATAATAAAGTGGTAAACTAGAGTGGAACAAATTATTGACCGACAAAAAAGAGTCAAGATTCAGATTGGTAACTACCATTATACCATACCATTGGGTATATTTTACCTATAAAAATATGAAGACAATTTTGCACACTTGAGCTTGAGATTTATACAAAGCTTTAAGAATATTAAAGATACATAATAGTAGGGTACTTTGTATTTTGTATATTAGGGATACTTTGACCAACGTATGCAATGCAAAATTACTAATACTAGATATAGTAGCATTACTATTACATAGTTGGTAAGGTTTAGATTGAAAATAGGTGAGTAAATTACTTAAAAATAGTTACTGTCGAGTCCAAATATTTATTGAGACTTTTTATTTGGGTGATTTGGGTCTAGAAAAACTTTAAAATAATATTTAAAACGTGCTTACCTCTTTGAGTTGAGATGCTTGAACATTGGCTGGGACTTCGTCACATTCGATTTCGTCCTCTTCAGCACCAATGCCCGATGAGGCTGCAGATAAACCTGAGGTGGTCCTGAAATCTGCTGAAAGCTCTATTTCATTGAAAATCAAACAAAGATACATAATGTATATTTTGAAATTGAAATTGAAATTAGAATCTAGATAGGTACAGGTTGTAATTGTAATCGAAAAAATGGTATTATCATTATATAATTAAGTATGGTATACCTAGTTCATTGAGAAGGGATCGATTCACAGTTGCTGAGCGATTAAGCAGCTCCAGTCTAGATAGTTTAGATTTTAGATAAGATAAAATAAATTAAATGCTACAAATAGTTACTAATCTTAACAAAAGAAGTTGAAAGGTGATGAATAATAATTGTATTTTTTTTGAGTAGACAAACCTTGAGGAAAGAGATTGATTTATTGACTTGATTTCGTCCATTTCATGTCGACTATTAATTAACTGCATTTCCTGCTCTCGATTCTGCCTCTCGAGTAACATGATCCGGTCAGAGGTATCGTCCAAGTGGATTGACAGACCCTCCTTTTCGGCCAGTAGCATTTCGATCTTTCGCTCCAACTCGCCATTTTTCGACGATATGATTGACAACTATAGGCAGACAATACAAAATGATTTGCTTAGTTTTTCTTTAAAAAATGTCTATTTGATGATCTAAAAGGTCTTGAATTAATTGATTTAGGCATTTAAATATGGTAAAATACTTTGATTTTTTGCAAAAAAGTAAAAGAAGGTAAGGGATAAATTTCAAGTACCTATCTACAATGCCTTGATCCTATCTTCAATCTTCAATTTTACATAGGGTATTTTACTATCTGAATACCTTTAAGGGCCCTAAGGCGTAAGCGTAAAGTAAGGTATTATAATTATAATAGAAGATTACTTAGGTATTAATCACTAATATTGTAGTACTACTCTACTACAGAAACAGATAACAATGGTTTAAGTAGTATTAAATAAAATCCTTTTATTATCGTTAGTTGTAGGATCAAAGTTAAAATTTTCCAAAATATTTTAGGTTTTGAAATAATCTTGGAAAAATTCCAGCTTTTGCTGAGCTAATATCGAATGACAAGAATTAACTTCATTTGCCCTACAAAATGGATCATACTCAGGTCACGGTTGTAATCTCGACTCGACTTGTGGGGATTGACCAAGTTATTGTAATAAAAATACTGGGAAAGTTTTATAGGTATTAAGCTATATAAGTAGAAGTGGACTCTACCTATTAGCTTGTTTCAAGACAGAGAAATAAAAATTTTACTTCTTTTGAAAAATTCATGTACCTATCTATCTTATCCTACTATCTATAGGTAACCTTGCCAGAGATCTTGTATTAAAAATAAAAGGGTTTTAACCTCTCGAAAGCCCTAATAAGTTGTTTCTAAAATTATAAAATAAGGAAAATGTACCTCTTCTCTAAGGTTATCGAGGTGTGAGTGGTGGTCGGACATGGCTACTTTCCTCAGGGAGAACTGGTCCCTGAGGCCAAGAAGTTGTGCCGTGAGGGTCTCCTCCTTCCGAGCGGCTTCCTTCAGCTGGGCGGTCAGCCGTTGGTTCTGCTCGCTTAACTCGGAGATCAGCTGACCCTTCTCGCGACCAGTGTCCCGAACAAGACGTTGCTGTTCCTCCAGACTCCGACGTAGCTCGTTCACGTCACCCTGAAGCTCCGCCACACGAACCTCATACTCACCAATCTCAGCCTCCAGCCGACGACGCAGCAAGTACTTGTCCTGTTCCAACACCTGTAAAAATCAAAAAAAAATTTAGTAAATTCAAATTTTATGATATCTAAGGCACCTATATACTTTACAGAGAGTTTTTGATAAGGATTTTACTGGGTTTACGTTTGATTGAATGGAATTAAAAAAAAGGGATTTTAAGAGAAATGCACTCTGATCTAAAATAGGCAAAATTTGGTCATGCCAAACTTTTGAAGAATTTTCAATCAGTATACTATCTGTATGACTATAACATCCTATCATTAATTGCATTGCACCTGACAATTACAAAGCGGAATACGATGTATTGACACAAATCTTGGGTTTTTGTGAGCAAGTTGCAAATTCTCATAAGGTTTTGCAAATGCTTCCAGCAAACTCATAATACAAGCACTAATTGCATAAGTAACTGTGAATCGAGTTGTATATTATATCAGTACAATAATTTATTCACAGGTTTGCATTGAAATATTTTACTTTATATTGTACCATACTACAACATTGCATTGGGTTAAGTAATTGGGAAAAATTGAACTTATTACTTAATTCAGAATTCAGCTACATTCATCTAATTTCGCAAAATATGTACCACCTAACCTATGGATTTTAGATATAGGTAGTAGGGTACTATATAATTAATAATTATTACCTGATTTGTAAATGTACTTTCAAAATTAGCTACAAATTTACAAACCGAAAATGCAATTGAAAATTTTGCGTAAAACTCGATGCACAACTTTTTTTTACATTTATTTTTGGTTTAAATTTAAATGTTAAAGTTCAATAAAAGTTAACCATTATAGCCTGGAATACCTTAAGTACAGTTTCAACAATAAAATTTTATCTCAAATCGATTCTTTGTTCAAAATCAAGATCAAGATCAAAAATGTAATTTAAAATCGACCTCAAATCACATCATGATAAAATCATAATAAAGAGCCTCCTTTAATTGGTTTAGATCTTATCAGGAAGTAAACATTTAATTGTTTTTTTGGTTAGTTTTACAAAAAAATGTTTCTTGTCTACAACTTTACAACTACAACTTTATTTATCTTATACTTCAGAATACATAAAATTCTTGTAGATCTTCAAAAAATGCTTTAAAAATCGAAAGTATTTTATTTAAAAGACCAGATCATAAGTACAGTACAATCACTATTATTCGTATTAGATTAGATTTTATCAAGATTTTATGGTAGGTTTGTATTTATAGAATCTTGTCAAGTACCTATATATATACAAGTACCTACATACTACATAGGTATTTGTGTCTGCATATGCAAAGTAAATATTATTACACGGTAAAACATGCTTTATGTTTCAATTTCAATTCAAAGTCCAAAAAAAACAAAAGGATATTTCTGTCCTAGGCAATGGATACTTAAAAAGCAATAAAGAGCTTATCTTATACTGACAATTATGAGAAAGCCGAGAAGGTAATAAAATTTGAATACAATACAAGGGATGCAGGCAGGGGTCCCCCATAAAAAAGTAAATACACATAACAATCATTTGGTCAGGATTTTTTGGCAAAATATTTTCCTCGATTTTTCTACTCGAGCTTCAAGTTTAAAATTAAAATTATGTAAGTACCTTACCTACATACCAGTATTATGTATAAAATAAATCGGTTTTACCCTCACGGAAGCCCGCACCCTCAGAATACAAGATAATTTATATAAATATAGATTAGTTTTAATATTTGTTATATTTTATCCGAAATATTTGAAAAAATGTTTTTTTAAAATTTTGTCAAATTTTCAAAACTTCCCGCCAAATAAGCAAGGCAAAGCTACATATCATTCGATAGAGCTCATCGAG
>JAQIXA010000745.1:0-35198 GCA_034699045.1 Nanhermannia cf. coronata Gr-Ori-00579
TTTTTAATGTCCATGTAATAATATCAACTTTAGTTGCTTACATTTCGACAATAAACAAATTCTAAATTCTAAAAAAAAATCAAATATTATTCAAATATTTGATAAAAAAGGTTCAAAGAACCATTTTGGATTTTGAATTGAAAGTGCTCAAAAAATATAAAATAGGTATTTTCTAAAAAGATTTTAATGTAAATAATTTATAGGTATGTATATCGATTATACTTTACAATAATATGCAGTATACATTAACAAAAGTTAAAAAATGTCGATTGGACGCTTTTTAGATAAGTTAATTTATATAATGTCAATAAGTCTGCTCAAAATGAAAAAAAAATGTACTTGCATTTACAGATACATACATATAGGTAGATTTAAACTTGTAAATAGTGGATGAAATATTACTAGTAACTGTAATTACTAGTACTGTAACTATTATTTAAATAATCAACTCAATAAATGAATATATAATTAAACTACCAGTACTATTTAACTCGTAAAATGCATGAAGTTATTCTACACAAATATGCATGCAGATACCTACCTATATTTATCATTAGAAATTAGATTGTAAAATCTGTAAATAATGATTGATATACGATATAGATACCCTATAGTTATATTATATATATATTAGTATCAATATTTATTATCTATAAAAAAAAGTGTTAATTTTAAATAAATTAGGGTTTTACTGATAAAGATGCGTAATTACTGGTAAAAATAACTATTAATTGTTTAATCATAATGAAAGAATTGAAATAAAATATATTTATCTAAAAAGAAAAATATGAAGTTCTTTTACATTAATTTTTCAAAAATAAGTAAGTAAAGTATTACTTATTTTATATTATGTATTTACTCGTAGTTTTAATTAATGGATCACCTTTGTATTTTTTAACATATTAATGTTTTTTGATTAAAAAATGATCCCAATGTAATTGGGAATAACCATTCGAAATCCTATACTTATTTATAATCTGTTCTGTAGTACGATTTTTGAAAATTAAATAACTTACTTTTATGAAGGTAGTTAGTTCTAAATATTCTAAAATGCATTCCTATACTATAAGTTTACTTATGCTATTATGGATTGGTATGGTAAGTAGTACATGTTTTTATTTTTTAAAGGCTTCATAAAATTAAATTATCAGTACATAGGAAGATAAAAATTAACTACTACAGTATATCATCACCAAAGTTATACTTATAGGCAAATGGTCTCAAAATAATTAATGGGAAAGAATACCAAAGTATGTTTTATGAACATCATGATCAATTTTCAGATAGTTCAGATAGAATGTATTCAATTCAATATCATTGGATTATACATAATAGAGAGAATATAAGTGATTGAAAGCAAATATCTTCCTGATTTTGATTAAAAATTCCATTTTCCCAAAAAAGAAAGTTTAAGAAATAGATATCCATAAGGTTTAAGTGAACCTTGTAAACCATCAGAGCACCATATCAGGAATTTATGAAAACTTTCAGGTCAAATTCCAATCCGGTTTTTTTTGCCAAATACCCGGATTTCTTGCACCTCGCACAATCACTGAAAGATGGCACTACACATTCAGACCCATTCTTTGAATAAATCCTAGTATTTTACTTTTACTACTACAACTGTAGTAGTACACCTCAATCCTCGTATTTTATCGGTGCATAGTGTAGTAGTAGAATTTCTCCCGCATTTTCAAAGCAATCAATATTATCGCATGAAGGCAGAAAACCCCGAAAATTTCGGATGATCATGAACTTATATATACTTATACTTTAGACTTTAGTTTAAGTATTAGATGGAATGGAAAGCAAGTGTACAGATATGTACTAAGGGTCCTTTCGACGACTGCGTCCCCGATCCCGAATTTCTAAATCCTGACTTTTCTCTTGTAAAGTACTATGAGGGTATACTTATTCCTAGTTTTAAATATTGTAGTCAATACATATACCTTGAAGTATAAATATATAAAATAATGATCATATCACAAGTGTACATTCGAGGCCGAGATCGAGTCTATTTCTCTCTGGTCATATGTGAAATCTATCTAAATATCAGTACTATCCTTATAAATAGTAGCTGTAGTATCTACTGATACTTATAAAGGGTATTTGAATTGCTTTGGTTTTTTTTGGGAAACTTTCAACTTCTCCCTTCAATTCAATCCAATGGTACATTAAAGCCATTCTGAACATCACACAGACCGACCCACCGATTCATTTATTACTACGAGAGAAAGGCGAATAAAAAACTAAAAACTAAAGCATTTCTCGATTCTAATCAAATAGTTCAACTAACACTACATCAGTCAGTAGTACTTATAATACTTTTCTATATTATCTACCTGTCCATTCTCACTTACTTTAAAACTTTGTAACTTTCACCAGTGAAATTTGCTTGTCAACCAAATTTCCAAGAACACAAATCAAGTGTCAGTGCCATAATTTCAAAAATTTTATTTAGGAATTTATATACCTTGTAATATAATACTATCAGTAAAGTTGAATACTTTAACATAAAATAAATTTATCATCACATAAAAAATTTAAAACCCTACTTAAATTGACTTTTACTTGCAATAATTTCTCTTCAAAGTAGTTTCGAAAAACCTTCACCAAACAGAAACAGAGTGTGAAATGTCAAGTGTATTTCATTCAAAAGAGTTTCAAGGATTTTTTTTCTATAAAAAGTAAAAAGTAAATTAAATATTGGAAAATCGATTTGTACCATTCAGAATTCTGAATTGATTTTGAAGACTCGGACTTTGAATCGGATTTATTTTTGGAAAAAGGTAAAAATAATTTCAATTTTTACGCATTTTATTAAAATAAAAATGCTTATGAGGTAATTATAGCTTGACCGGGTGATAAATTTAGAATTCTACTTCGAATTAGTATAGGTATTTGGTACATTTTAAGGTGTGACTTAAAAATAAATTTTAAATGCATAAAGTTAGAAAATTTAAGATTTCTTTTGATTTAAATCAGATTGAATATTTATACTATTTAGTGATATGCCTGTATAAGTATTCAATAGCGTGCTCGAAGGTAATAATGAGGCAAATGAGGGGTATTTGTTTCAGTTCGGAATCGAGACCGAGACGGAGGTCGAAATTTAGAAAAGGTCGGACCTTACCTTTACAGTAGGTAAATATACTGTACTACAGAGTAGTAATATAGAGTCAAATATACGAGATTAGAAATAGAAATATTTATCACATTTAGTAGACCTAATATAGATCACCTGGGACTTTTTACCCAAATCTCTACTGGAATTAATAAAAACAATCTTGGAATCATTTAGCCAAAAATTCCTTAAGGGGAAATACTCGTACCTATACTAGTTTCAAAAACTTTACAGATATTTGAGCTAGATTTGTTCAAAGATAGGTAGTAGGAGTATACACATAGGTCATACAATGTAATAATAATAATATTACCTTTTATTAAGCCCTGGAGAGGCGAGCTAATCGATTTTACAATGGCTCGCTTGATAATACACATTATTATTTTTGCTAACTTTATTATGTATCAAAATGTACATACCCAAACCATACTACTACTATTCGCATACAATAAAGTAAGTACCATTATTGTAACTATATTAAAAACTAAAAAAGAGAAAAAAAACTCTTTGAAGTTATTCACAAAGAATTTTTTTTTGTTAAATCAGCTTTATATTCAAAACTTTTTATTATATTTATTAACCCAACCATATAGTTCACTTGATACTCTGCACAGTATAATATATGGGTAGTTTAAAATAATTTTATAGGGTATTTCATAAAATATTTGTAAAGTTTCGAAGCAAATAACATTTATGAATTTAATTCATAAAAAGCAAAATCGATAAAATTGGATGAATTGTTGTTTCATTAGCATTAGACAGTGACAGGTATGAATTCTAATAAAGGTTTTGCAATCCATTTTGCTATTTTAATTAACATAAAAAAGTAATTCTAACACCTTTTTCATAAAAGTTACTTTATTATTCTCAACATCGACTGCAGCTTAATTAGCGTAGTAATTAACGGAATGGCAAAACTCGGAAAAGACATTTTGAACAATACAGTACAATACAGCAGATTGTAGGCTTTTAAATTTTTGAACACCAAGGCCGGTCATTAGCCTCAAAATTTGAGCAGACCACCGAAAGGAAATGAAATTATTTTTTTTAAGATGGACAATTGAATAATAGAATACCTAGCCTAGTATAAGATACCTAATAAATTTGAGTAGAGATGCTATATTTATTGTTATAGTGGGTACAAAAAAAAGAGAATAGAAATGTTCACAAGTCTTCAAAATACAAAATATAAAATTCTCTAAGCACTATTTAAGCACATAGTTATGTACTTACAGAATGAGAAAATAAAATTACATAAGCATGAAATTTCGAAGATCCTCCAAGACAAGTTGTTGTTAATATTTACATATTGTACGATGTACATAGAGCTTAAATATATTTTGCCGCAGAGTCAAGTCAATATGCATTCTTTCACTATGTACTAGTATATCAGTAATAATGCTTATAGATATTCAAAGTTTTAGAACTTATCTTTAGTGTTGAGATCAAGACTTGAGATATTATTACACAGCCAAACTTATTTCCTCTCTTATACACTTACTTACTTATGTAGTTGATATATACCCTACGAGTTACGAGTATTGTATAGAACATAATGCAATAACTTTTGCAAAATATTTAATGCTACATATGTCTCAAGATTGTAATGGATTCTAACGATAAGTTTCTTGGCCGATTGTACGATTTAAAAAATATCGAAAACTTGTAATTTTTTCAATTCACATATTTTGTATCTATTTTGTAAAACTCTAAAGCCAAATAATTTAAAAAGATTTGAAATTTGGACTTAAAATTTCAAAGTTGAAAGACTTGCTAATTCAATATACCTACTGAAAAAAACCTAGATATTGAAAAATAGTTGAAATTTAAGTTTTCTAATTTTAGATTTACGTTTTCATAACTAAAAAATTAATAATTTTAGCTGATCCAGAAAGAATAAGATTTCGAAAATCTGTTTTTGAGTTTATTTTGATATTTTTGAATATAAATTTGATCTTTTGGCATTTGACCAATTGACTCTAGATCATTTATTAGGAATAGTATTTTATACTATTTGAAAGCACAATATGGCCAAATGCATAATGCGGGTACTTCGTTTCACTTCATGTTCTTTTGTTCCATTCGAAATTTCTTAACTTGGAAAATTCACCTCGAATCATCAATCTTGTATTATCTTCAAACTTCTACTTATTTATACTTGTACTTACTTAATCCTAATAGGATCCCACGCTTTTAATAAACTCAAACTAATTCTATATTTCAGCAACAAAAACAACAAATTTAGCTCTAAACTTAAACTATACCTTGTTAATATATTGCACTCTTACTAATACAGTAGTAGTAGTTGGTAGAAAGAAATTTATTACAATAGAACAAATAAGGATAACCTGGCAAAATTACACTTGTTTTTCATTCAAATGGATTCTAGGGACTAGATAATAGGTACTAATATGTGTATCATTCTGAATTTTATAATTCTAATTCTAGTATCGAATGCACAATTTCCTCCAATTACTTGTAAAATTAAAATCCAGCAGAGCCAGGTGTGTTTTTTATTTTTATTTGTATTTGTAGATGCTTTTACAGCCCAAGTATGTAAGTATTTATATTTGTAATGGCGGATGTGCTCAGTTTTTTCTATTTTTATTACTTTACCAAACAATTTTCGTAAATCCTCAAATGCAATAATCCCTTTTAACTACTACTCGTAGTAGTTAGCCAGTAGTACAGGGTACTTATACTATTAATGACTAATGATGTTCCATTGTAAAGTGTACAGCTCAAATAAAGTAATAATATGTTCAAATAAAACAAAAGCCCTTAATTTTACATATACATACTATGGTATCTTTATATGCATATATAGATTACCTATAGTTAATAGCTATCTGTCTAGTTAATTGGGTATGGACAAATTACTTCTAGAATTTGGATTTGGATTTGGATAGGTTTCACTTTTTCCCTAGGACTAATTACAAACATTATGATGATTATGTTCGTGTTGAAATATTAATTTCTTTTCTATTTTCAAATTTCAAATTTCAAATACTTAGGTACCTACTAGGTACTTTCTTTACTTTGCAGTAGAAAAAATTTGAAAACTATTTAAAATTTGATTCTTATTTGCTTGTGGTTCATGTTTTAAAGCTTTTTGTCGGTCTCTAAAAACTAAAGCCTAACCTGAAATATCATGTAAAGATCATGTGCTGATATGAAATAAGTAAAATAGGTTTACGAGCACTTTATTTCGAGAATTTTGAGAATTGCATTTTCTCCCATCAGTTTTTCATTCCCTTTTTAAGTTTTAGTTTAAGAGTAGAGGAAGAACTTCATTAAAAGATTTTCTGCTTTGCTTGGCTTACCATGATTCAATATATTATTATTATTATTATAAATTATATGTAGGTATATATATACTATATAGGTAAGTAACTAATAATAATAATACCTTATCTAAGGATAGTATAAGGATAAGGATAAGATTAAAAGAAATATGCGGGAAACAATTCTCCACAAGAGAGCTTTATTTATGGGAATAAATTAAGAAAGACTCGACTGGATCATATAATATTTTATGACCATAAGTTCTTTCAACTATTTATCTAAATCCCAAAGAACTAATATTACCTCTACATTCTACATTGAGCCAATACAATCCATGGGATTTCAGAATCCTGGTGTAATAAAATTGAAAGATGTTAAATTTTTAATAGTTCTAGATCCATTTTTAGAGTTTCTATAAGTTCTTAAATTGCCAAATCATTGTCAAGTCAAATGTTGATGTTTATTCTGAACTCTCAAAGAAATAAAAAACTCATTAATTTTTTCAGAATTAAAAAGGAAGTCCGATTAATAAGTAAAGGAAAGGGTGGGGGAGGTCATAATCAGGTCATAAATCCAAGCCTTATATGAAATGCCTATACTTTACTGCTAGTTATTAAAAATTTATGAATAGAACGAGGGTGAGGAAATTATATTTTAGTGTTCATTATTAGTAGGTACTAGGTACAATAAGTGGTACAAATGCAATTACAAGTTCAATATGGAAGTTCAAACTTGAAGTTGATGTGTAGTAAAAATAGCTAAAGGTTCCAAAATTTGAAATTAGTTGGATAGATTGGTAGATAATAGAAATAGGAATAGGTAGTACAGATAAGTTCTGGAGGCGTTGTTCTCAAAAAAAAGTTGATTAATCTAACAGGATTTTATAATCACCTTTTAGAAATATGACATTTTGTGCTATCTCATCTGAAAATTGAGATTTAGGTACCTAAATCTTAAATACTCAAAAAACTGGCAAGTAAAGGTATATTCCATTGAAAAATCAAAACATAAATATTTTGATTTCAGATATTTGAGAAAATATATGATATATTTTGCGGCCAAAATGCTAAATTGTATCTTTGCTTGTATTTTATCTCTTTGTCTTATTAATCTTATTAAATTTTTGCTTAAAATCTTGAGGAATTAAGACTCAAAACTAAAACGGATGAAATAGTGTATATACGATTTTGAATGAATTTTGATTACTAAATATTTGTCAAAAAATGGTCAAAATTTATATAAAAAACCCTGAATAGAAGATAATTTAAAGAATTTTTGCAAAAGTCATTGATGTGATGGTGTTATTATTTATTGTTATCTTGCTAATATGGGGAAAAAATAGGTATTGGCAAATTTTTGATTTTAATTTAGGAATTATAAGGTAAAGATATTTTCCAATAATTTTTGTACCTTAGGTATGCAAAGTGCCTTTGCTTGTATGGTAGTTTTCAAATGGAGTGTAGTACAATGATATTTGTTTTTGGAAAATTTAAGAGTCTCAAAAGGGAAGAGAGCGATTAATTTAATTATACATGCCAGGATTGATTGGAAAATTGCAAATTGGCATGATTATGATTATTTAGATATGAATCTTCAATCTTCAAAATACAATCACCTTTCAAAAGCCTTAATGGGCATGTTAGCAAAATGTTCATACTACTGATACTGAATGTATATAAGGTATAGTTGATTGATTTTTAAATAAGTCAATCAAAAATCCATTTATTTATCATGCTTAACTAAAATTGTTCAAAAGTAGTCAAGTATCTACCTACTATACAAGTGCCTAATACTTATACACACAAAGTATTAGTTAAAAGTAGAGCTAAAAAGTAATCAATAAACGGCTTTTTTACGCAAACACTTTCAACTCTTTCAGCTCTAAATATTCAAGAGATTATTTATTACCAGGTTTAGCTCATAATTTAGATCTAATAAAATATTTAGAGTATCTCATTTAAATATAATGCTATTATAATGTTGATATTTTTATACTCTTTTTTTTTTGAACAAAAAAGAAGAATCCAAACTAGTTAAAAAAATATGTATTAGACCTTGAACAGGGAAGAAATTCATGACCGTAGAATAATTTCCTTTTAAATATGAAAGCACGATCACAAACTCGCCCCAAATAAATAAATTTTAGGTCCTACTTACCATTATATAATAGGTACTTACTTGCTTGCATTAGATTATATTATGAGTAGAATAATATATAAAATTAATAAATTACATGCAGAACGAAAGGCTTTTTTCGCAACAAAATTATGATAAATTTATAGCTCAATCTGGCTATAAATAATCCGAAATCTCAAACCTTCAAAATTTATAAAATTTTAATAAAGCTATACAAGTCCTTTATGGGTAGAATGTTAATTCAATCTGAAATCTAAAATCAAGTTTTATACGATCAGATCAAGTTCTAGATACAATAATTTATAAATACTTGTAGTATAATACCTAGTATAAATTACATTTTTAAATGAGATAGACAGATTCATCAGGATGAATATCAGAGTGGGAAAATGAGCAAATTTTAAAATTTATTTATCCTATCCACTATCCTATAAATAGTATTTAATAAGGCATTTATCTATTTACATAATACCTTATACAAGTACCCTATGCCCTATACTACACTAAAAGCACACGCAATGAATGTGAAAAAAAATGTAATTTTTTTCGACTGATATTTATAAAAGCTGATAAGATCGGAAACAGCATGGCTTGGCAGAGGATTGAAGGGGATGTGCCCTTGACATAAAATGTCTATCAGATTAAAAGTATTAAAAATACAAGTTTCAGGAACAGACAGACAGACAAGGGGAGAAATTGGGACCCTTAAACCTTAAAGGGCCTTTTTACAGATATCTAGCAATGTCAGTAGTGAATACAATGAATGGAAAAAAATCGAAGAGGGAACTAGAAGGTTTTTGAGCCTTAACCTACCCTTACCATTTAGTACAATGATGCCAAATTTTTAATATTTTACGAATAAAGGTCTTTAAACCACACTGGCAACTTCACACTATACTTTTGTAGTATAGGTACTAGAAAAACTAATAAATAATCCCATCATAAAATATAATTTCTATTTTTCTACCTACCATATTTCCCTTTCATTTGTTCATTAAGAGCTTCCTAAATACATGTTTCTGTAGTCAACTAGTAATTATTAACATATGTAGGGTACCTATTACCTATGTCAAAATATCTAGCATTATTTATGTAACAATGTGCTTTAGTTTAGGATTATTCTGAATGGTGTGCGAGTGTGTGATAAAAATAGGATTTTAATTTTATAGACCATTTATCTGAATCTGAAGGTCCTTTCTGTTTTCATTACTTTAGGTATATTTATTTTGAGCAGATGCTCGAAAATAAAATATTTATATGTAGGTACAAATTGATCTCGAGATTTCAAGTTTTTTCTATTTTATTGTACCCTGCTACTATTTATACTTATTTAGATGGGAACAACAAGAGCGTGAAAATTCAAGAAAAGAATAAAATTTTAAATCCGGATTCGAATACTTAAAATGATTGGCAAGATGAGGATTCTATTCTATTTTTATATTTATAAGTACAGTAGCTTCGAATAATGTAGTGAGTATCAGTAGGTAATGGATTATAATGGATGGATATTTCTTCATTTCATTTCCAGTCAGTGTAGAATTAGTATTAGAATCCTAGAATTGGAGTTTCAAGTGGTACTGTAGTAGGTACAGAGGTTATCTTTGAATTTTGAATGGATAAGCTACATAATATGTACATAGTACGTACTTGTAAATATGTAAGTACAAAAAAATAAAAATATGTTGTAAGATATTAGTAGTTAGTTGCAGTTGTTGGGGCTTGCACACATTTAGATTTAGATATACCTACCCAGCTACTTGTAAGAACATTCAAACTCTAACAGGGTTGAGAAAATCGGGTTTTCCTAAAAATTTTGGTAATAAAGCGAAGGTACCTAAATCATCTAAAACTAAGGATAAAAATGAAAAATTTGAGTCATTTTTTTAAACTCGAATTCTATTTCATTTTGTTTATAAATTTTTTCATAACCCAGATTTGTAAATAAGCTAGGATATGCCGACATTGCATTTTAAGAAAATAAATAAGTGTAAGGATATTTTTTTGAATATTCTGGATTTTTACAAACCTGGTCCTGGTACTGACGATGAACTCAAAGGTATCTATAAGTAGGTAGTACTTATACCTTACTATGGTATACCAGGTACTTACCTATACTTCTATGTAAAGAGAGGGATTTTGAATCTTTTTTTCTCATTTCTAACTAGTATTTATCGTTAGTGCTACTGCTGACTGAGTTCAATTCGTGTATGTTCAAACAGTCTGTTGACTATGAATTGATAAAGTCGAATTCGAATTTTTCTCTATACCTACTTTTGGTTTAGGGTTGATGGTTCTGCGTTTGAGCTAGCACTATAGTACTACGAGCAGCTTTAAGCGTGGAAACCTTCCAGTTTGGTTTTTCAAACATAATAATCATACCTATACTTTTGCTTTGGATTTGGATGTAAGTAAGTACATTTGTATTTCTAAAGTTCTGGTTCTGGTTTGGCTATCTACTCTGTCTGCTAGTATTCTGTATATTGTAAGATAATATATGAAGTCGACCCCTTAAATACATGGCACAAGTACGAATAGAAAACTACCACCAGAAAAATCCCCTCCGGATTTGAACACCAAGTTTATCGTACCTTTTACAACTGGCTAAGGTTTTTGTTGCCATTGCCTCAGTCTCAGTCTCAAATCTATGAAGTACTACAGACTACATAGATTCTCTTGTCTCCTCATATTATTCAACGGATTTCCCAAAAAAAGCAAAAAAAGTAAATACCCGGTTGTATACAGAAACCTCGTATTAAAAGCAAATTTGTCAGACTTGTCAAAAAAGTCGTCCAAATTGTTCAGACTTGTTTCGTGGGCGAGTGAGTTAATATTGGTGATGCTGAATGCTGGTGAATTAAAGTAAAGAGAATAAAAGATAACAAAGGGAAAATAAAATAGTTCTGTTCTGTATATTTACATTGGACCCATACTTTTACAATATTAGTTTAACAGTTCATAGGAGTCTTTCCAAACGACCTGTTATTCATTCTACAAATACTATCTAATACTAGTATCTACGATAGTAGACTATGCCTGTTTTTAATGTGGTTTAAAATCAAACTTTTGTGAGAGAAATGTAAACTTGTAAAATTGTAAGGTACATTTGAGAGCACAAAGTTTCCGCAAGTCAATGTCCGTCTCGTTATTTTAATTTTAACAATTGTGTTAATGGACATAGTGGTGATACAGTACAATAAAAGTACATGACAGCTATTTTATACCAGTATATATGTAGACAATGAATATTTTAATTATCGTCAATTGCAATTGCATGAACGACCCAATGATTTGTTTGTCAAGTTAATTTGATTACATTCACATGTTTTTTCGCTGAACTGACAAAAAAGCTATAGGATTTTACATTTACAACTATACAGTCCACTTGGCATAATTTGATTTTTGAAAAAAAACAAGATAAGTTCCACCGAAAGGTTTATGAGATAAGACCTTGTGATTGATGTTTTTGGAGCAGAATTTTAAATTTTTTTCATTCACCGCAAGGTTATATTTAAAGTTATAGATACTTGTACTTTTAAGTAGAGACAAAGTGACTACTGATACTTTAAAATAGATTCAAAGTCGATAAGCAAACTTTCAAACATTGTAAATTGTACAAGTAATAGAAGAGAAGATAACTGGGGAAATCAAGAAAGATTCTAAATCATATTTATCTTGAATTTCTTGAAAGGTTGAGTTGTTTCGAAAACCTCTGCTAACATAATCTTCAATCTCTTATATCATTATTGATCAGGATTCAGAGGATTACGAGATTCGTAAAAGCGTGTTTTGATGGATTAGAAGTGAAATAGAGGAATTTATATTACAATACTTTGCACTTTACCCAAGTGTATTGTAGCTAGTTGAATAAAAAGTTTTTTAAAGCTAATCGTACAAGTACAAGTATACTGGTATACGATCGCTGATTTTGATCCAAATCCAAAAAATTCCAAAAGTTTTTTCTCCAAGTGATAACCTATCGGGATAAGGCGAGTGAAATTGTGCATAAATAAGACAAGAACTGAACCCAATTAGAGATTATATAAAAAAAAATTCTAGACCTACTTATACTTGAAGTACATACAAACTTCATACATACATACTTATAGATATCTATAACAATTTCGACCTTATTCAAAATTACTGATATTCAAATAATTCAGTCGGCTATACCTCTTTTATGTTTATCGTACCACCTCATCATAAAATAGTTCTACGAAAACTCTATCAGTATCAAGTAGACCTGGCGAAAAACTCACAGTCGTTTGCCTTATGCAATATTTTCGAGGTTATACATTTACATATACTGGTAGGTACATTTAATGTGCAGCTATTATTGTTATAATAGAACGAGAGCAGAATCATCATCATTATTCACGTCATATTTAGAATATATATTAGCTCTTAAATGCAAGTTTAGTGGTTTAAATTCTGCAGTACAATAATACCCAAGTAATATTTATTTGAGTGACTGTGTCGGCCAAGTGCCAAAGGTTTCTTTCAATTCAAAAATCTAACGATAAGTGAACACATTGTATTTATTCATCATTATATTATACTTGAACTAATAAGAGAATTTATATAAGATAAGGACATTTTAGGGTTAAACTAATAAACTACAACTATTATATCAGTAAGTACAGATATATTACAATTTACAATATCAAGTTTTGTGCAAGGAGTTAAGAGCCGGATGCAAAGCCACTTTTATTATCAAAATAGCAACTATAATTTTGGCAAAATTGCCCAGCAGCTGATATGCGAAAAATTAAGAATGGTAAGTTTCACAATTACGGACAAAAGTTAAAGTACCTAATTTAATTTTATATTATTATCACAATTACATACCTATAGTCCATTGTATAAGTATAAGCATTATAGCTTGTGATAAGTTAAGGAAAAATCAATTACATCCAAAGTGTTCAGCAGTAGATTTTCAAGTAAATTAAGAAATTTAATCGAAGTAAGTAGCACTTTTAGTAAGTGTTCTATTACTACCATATATGGTATGTAGTATGCATTTTAGATTCAATTATGATATTGGATTTTTTCCTCAAAAAAAACATGATTTTGATTTTAGCCCAATGTGACAAATTATTTGTTTAGTGATTTATATCCTTATGAAAAACTCCTATATAATAACGGTGCTAGTGGTAGGGCCTATTAAAGCTAAAGGCCATATTCTTAATTGGAATTTTTTTCCTCTAATGACCACACAATATAATCTGTAGATTTGACTCGTTTACTTGATAGTCACAACAAAACAAAACTTTCTCAACACTCTCATCTAAATGATAATTTAATTCTGTTTATTTTATCTGGCCTATGTACCATTCTTATACTATAAGCTCAAGTAGTATCATAGTATAATAATAATACTTACTTGGTATATGTCGAGAACAAGTCAAACAAACTTTGGTAGGTAAGATTTACAGATTTACAACAGTAAAATAGGCAAGTCCATGTAAATGTAGTAAGACAGGACAACATGAAAATAACATAGTGTTTTAACACGTGTTTTATCAACCTGTGCTCGATCTCGAAAAAAAAATTCATTAAGATTGTGATTGCATAGTGGTCGTAGATACTTGAATTTTAATTAAGTACAAAAAGTTCTTTAGTACTACCCATCTTGCTAAATTTAAGTTAATTAAAGCAGCCGACCATATACTATCAGTATATGTACATTTGTTGTTTTTAATTAATTTACTTGTACATATTGTACACACAATACTTACTGGGTAAATTCTATTAGTAAGAGTCCAAAGGTCTAGAAAACAACTCTTGAACCCTTTAGTTGATAATTGATAAAGTTAAACTTGGGCTTAGAAATTAATACTACTGAAATAAAAATAGATAAGAGATGCTTATGCTTACATACCATATGAAATTAGTGGAACTGAATGTACATTCAATTTCAGGGAGAAATAATCAATCTACCTAGTAATCTATTTATTTATCAAAATGACGAAGTTTTTATTACTTATCTCAAGTGCCTGTTTTTTTCAAAATATTGAATTTTTGCTCGTATTGGCATTTGTCAATAAATTGTGGTGTTTTCATACTGAAGAGATTATTTCGAAATTGAAAAAAAATCATCTATCCTATCTCTTTCGAACATAAAACCCCCTCCTAAGTAAATGTAAAGGTTATTAAAGCACCCAAAATCTCAACAAAATGCTCCCATTTGGTTCTAAGCAATCTTCAATCTACATCTGCAGACTTTTTTTTTGAGTAAAAAAAACCTTTTTTTTTACTACATATTGATAGAATGTATTGAATGTATTGAATGTTTTACAGCTTAAGGATATTTGGTGTCGATGGGTTTCATTTAGAATTTAAGCATAAGGATATTTCATGATTATTTCTCTCAAATTCTGAAACCTAACTATCTGTATATGTACAAGTATAAGTAGTAAATCTGTTGCCCATCCTTTGCTTTGACTTATGGCAAAAGATATGTACGAGAATTACAAGTAAGTTAGAATTTTTACATTTGTATGTAAGAATTATATGTATTAATCCTAAGCCTAAGACAAGGGGTTGTTTCAAAGTTTCTTGAAATTTTGAGAATTTTCAATTCTGACTACCAAGTCCAACCTCAGGCTGTGATAGTTTTGTGATATCTTACTAAAATTTTAAATTTTGTTTTTACTATACTACTGATATAAGTATAAGTAAGGTTTTAAAGGAAAGGCTAAGGCTTTATGGTATACCTCAACGAAAGGATCGGATTTCATTTTCATTTTAGCCAAGTAAGTAATATACTTACTATTACTATTGGCTATGTTATTAGGTAGTTAGCTGAGAATTGAGAATCTTCTTTATTTTACCAACTAATAATTATTATTCTCTCAAATGCACGAACTTTTGAGTCTTTGAGTAAAATTAAGACTTCACAGAGTTTGAGAACAAGTGTACAGAAATTCAATGAGGATCACGAAAATCTTGTTCATCATACTAATACCTAATGAAAATGCGAATGCTAATGCTATTGCTAATGATTACGATGAATTAAAGTAGATCAATTCGGCAAAGGAGCCTTTTCATTATTTTATCCTACCTAGTATTAATACATATTTAAAATTTAAACCATTCAGTTTCATTCATTTTCATTAGAATCAAATTATGCGAGAGAAATTGCACTATAATTAATTTTTTTGCAACTTTCCCCTAAATTTGTATCCTTGCTACTTGTTGGTACTTGGAGTGTACGCATATTTTGAACCAAGATTTTGCTCATTTACTTAAGTAGGCAAAAAGATTTAAAGTGCCTTTAATAGAAAAAATTGAGCTCAACCTCGATTTGCTAAAATTTCGATGACAATGCAGTTATACATTGAGCACTTACACTACATACATTAACTAGGTACTTACATTATAACTCAAAGAAATATTTTATTTTATGACCGGACTTGCACTTGTGTGTATTTCAAAAAGTGCTTAAAAGGGCAATGAGCATTTGAAGAGTTGGACTATTTGAAATTTGAGTTCACTTAATCCCCTTGTTATTTTAGATTTATTTACAATTCCATGTACTTAATACTTGATATTTGGTACTACTAACTAAGTATATATACTTACATGGTAGTAATACAGAGTGTCAGTCAGTAGTATGCTTGGCACCAATAGAGCTTTGAATTGAACAACAGTTAACAAAATAATTGTATAACTGCCTGGTTGGATAAAGGGTTCTCTTGTTAGCCATTTTTATGTGGACCTGATCCATTACTATCAATATCCGTATTGATGCATACATATACTCGTACAATACATACATATGTAAGTACTCTACTTAAAGTAATGGGACAATCTGTCAATCGAAAACCCATCAAATTCGTCAAAAATTATATTTGGAAAATGACAAACTCAAAATTTTTGATTTTCATTAGATAAATAATTAGAGAAAATGACAAAACAAACCACGTTGACCTGCAACTGCCAATAAAATATAAATCGACTTATTTGGGACATCTTTGAAGGTAGGTTAGGGTTTAAAATGTTCATTAAAGTTCCATCAAAATAGTATCCTATTACGTATAGTATTTGTACAAGGGATTTTTCGACGATATTTTGAGGATAAGGGCCAGTTTTCGAGAATTTTTAAGGATTTAGATCATACTTTTATCATTTGACACATTTTATTTTGCTTAAACTAGTTATACTCTATTAGTAATAAGTTTTAGTGTAAGTAGTTCCAACTTCAACTAATGTAGAATCATCAATTGAATCTCTCGAATAATAATAACGTCTCTCTATGTTCCGGGAATAAGAGCTTTTAATGACTTGGTTGGTTAAACTAAATTTTATTTGCTATTTGAATCGTGAATTGATATTGTAATTGTACTGTGCTATTGTTTCTTTTCTCACACCCCTTTTACATGTAAAATATAAATATAATGACAACCTACCCTATATGATTAGTATGAGACTTGTGTCATATTTTAAACTAGAATCCATGTATACAGATGGGAAACACATTTGATGCATTTATTTTATCTATGCTGATGAGTGCTGTGCTGCTGTTATTTGATTTAGGGGTAATAAAAATAAATGATTTCGATATCATGAGTCGTATAGTGAATTATAATCTACTGATTCTGATTAGATTTGAGAGATTTGCAAAATGAGAAATTGCAAATTGTGAATTTCATCATAACTCATAGAGATTTACTTTTATTACTTTTATTATTAATTTTTTTCTAGTCAGTCAGGAGTTTTCAATTTTATGTATGTATTTCCCTTATCTGCAATCTAACTTGCCAGATATCCATATAAAATTGTATATTAAAACTGTCAGCATTTGGTTTTATTACACATTATTTGGCTTTTGCTTTTAATTCTTTCATCTATCAGTATAACTTTGAAATTTGAAATAAAAAGAAGTTTATACTTTGTACAGATTACAGATTTAAGTAATTCCATACGATGATAAACTCCTTATCTTGGTTTTTTTGAGTAAATAAATCTTTCTTCTCTATGTATACAACTTCTATTAAGGACACATACTGATAATATCCTACACTAGGATTTTTGCTACTTTAGTTGAATAGAAAATGAACACACTAATATCTTACAAGGCAAATACTGTGTATTTTATTTAATGTATGACATATTATCATCCTCTGTTCCTGTCCTGTTGAAAATTTGAACAGAAGCATACGAGTATTAAATATCTGAGATTGAGATAAAAAATTCATACATAATTGTACCTATGAAATTTTGTATGAAATATGATTTACAAATTTTATTTCTCAAGGAATTACTGTGTACAATCTATAGTAGTGTTATTTTGTCGTGGGTTGGGTCCAGCTAAAAGTATAAAAAAAGTTTAAGTAAAACTACATATAGGTAAGTACATATATACCTAAGTTATATGAATTCTGTACTTGAAAGGTAGAGTAGGATTTGTAGAATATTTTTCATTTTTATATTTACAATATTTATACTGAAGGATATGGAAATGTCATGAATGAGTAGTTGACTGCCATTGTCATGTAGGATCAGATAGGGCGATATTATTTATTTCTCATTCCATCAACGACAACTCCTACATAAGAAATCTAATAGGTACTCTTCAGTACTAGGCAATCTTGAATATTATTTCTCTTGAGATTTTGAGACTTTGAGCTTTGCTTTGAGATGAGAATGTTGAGTTGAAAGGTTTATAATGCCACACAACACAATAAGAGTCACATTAAACATAATAATAATAATATTAGAGGCAGTTTAATTCTCATATTCAGAATAAGAATTCAGAATCAAATGGTAAAATTTAAAATACCGAAAAAGCTGGGCTTGGCTCAAATATTGGTTCCGTTCCGTCCCGTTTAAGGCCATATTTAAAACTTCTTAAAGAATTCTTCAACATCACAAACCCAAATACTTTTTATTACGACTTACTTTACACTTACTTTATACCATTACTTTTAAATTTAGATTTGTAGACTATTTAGATAAAAAATATCTACATGAACTTGTATCTATTTATATGCATACACTATACAAATAGCCCTACTTGTACTATGTAGTTGGTATTTGTCATTTGTCACATACTCTTGATCTTGAGTGAGCGAGTGAGCATTTCGAATCTGAAATTAAGATTATATTTAGATTCTAGTTATGTGAAGCGAATTTGTCTTAATTTAATCTCGATATGCAATTATACATAGACACACCATAAGTACCTATTATTATTGTATAAATCCATAATAATGATATTTATGCCTAATCTCTAGTACAAAGCTCAATATATCTGTAGGTATTCAACCTTTTTTAAGATTTTAAACCATTAGGTTTGGCAAATAAGCTGAAATTTGAAATGGGAAAAAATGTATACCTACAGAATAGTTAAAATATCGCAATCCCTTTTCATTTTCTTGAGGTGATTTTTATGTCTTTTCTTGTCGACAGTAGTAAAAATTCTTTATGTTCTATTCACTCTATTACTATATACTCTGTATCTGTGCATATAAAGGTACACATACGATATTGAATAAGTGTTCTGATATTTTTGAAAAGTTTAAGTTTTCTGAGACGAATTGCAACCTTCAGTCTCAGTTCTCAGTCTATTGGGCTTCAAACTTTTCTCATTTCTTATGGTTTAAGGAAATCCACTTTTTTTATGATTTTTTCAACCCGAAGTTATACTCTGGGCAGTCAGTATATTGTATTGAATTGTAGTATTTTATGTATTTTATAAAGGACACTCCTTTTACAATATTTTTTACAATACTTACTGAAAAAACTGAACTGAAACTGAAACTGAATTTGAGGGGTGGTTAGTTTTAGAATTTAGAGAGAGTTTTCAATATTATTATCTTTATATTTTATTTCATTTTATATTGAGATTGAGAATTTAAGAAGTTGCTTGCAAGTAAGTTACCCTCGACTGATCATAAAAGATAAGCAAAAAAGATTGCTTTTTTCCTGTTTAGTTAGTGATACTACTGCTACTACTTACTTAAATACGAATAGTACAGAATACTCGTAGTACTTTTGATAAGTATAAAACTTTTTCCCATATCGTACTCAAATCTTCACTTAAATTTATTTCTTCTCCTTTATACTACGATATTTAGTTTAAAGGTAAAAAAAAAGTTCTTTTCAAAGAGCTCTATTGTCAGCCTATAGGAATATAAGCATGTAATCGAAATTGCATGCAAGAATATGCATTTTTTAGCACGTGGAAATAACTTTTCCATAAAAAATATTCTATAAGTATAAGTCGATTTTAATAGAAGATATCAGTAGAGATTTACATATCAAAACCAAAACCAAAACATTTTCGATTTCAAATCTGAAATCTTAATCTTGGTTCAATTGAATTTTGAATAGGGAAATATTATAAGGACCTTTTATGGAAAAAGGTTATCAGAATAATTGCCCCATTTGACTTCATACTTCATAATATCAGTAATATGTCTTACATTGCATAGATGCATAGGGCATACTTACTTTTCTCCAAGAAAAATAACAAACAAACCCTTTTCTTCAAATTGGCTCTATAAACTTTTAAGTAAACTTTATAACTTATACTACTCGTATAGTACAAGGAAAGTTCAAAGCCGCAAATACTTCAAAGAGAAATAAAAAAACTTATCTTTAAAACGACCAAAAATCTGGTTTTTGGAAAAACTCGCGTGCTATGCATCCAGTACATACATACTTATAGGGTACCTAAGTCTACAAAATGTTATATGTTTAGAGATAAACACGTGAAATATTGACTAACTGTATATGGCAAATTTAAGATACTTGAATTTTTAAGCTCTTATTTAATCCAAAATTCAACTTTTTATGAAATTTCCAAGTCTAAAAATAGTACCTAACTATTTATAAAAACTCAAATATCACCAAATTTGTAAGCAAAGTTTAAATCGATAAAAAGTCTCATTAGAAAACCTCTCATCAAATCAAATATTCAGTCATCAACCCAAGAATTCTCAGCTCAAAAACTAAGAATTTTGAATACTAAAATCAAATAAAGGATTATTTTCTCATAATACGATAGATATAAATACAAATCGATAGAAATTTTAATATTTATATCAAGTTTGATTTCAAATTGAACATAATAATACTTGGACATAAGATAATTAGAGGCATATTGGTAATAACCATTTGAAATGAGTCCGGATTAAGGATATTTACTAATCGTAAGCACGTTGCAAGTTTAATAAGTAGGAAATTTAATTTACCAATTCTTATAGGTACTGTGCTGAATACTGTGTATTTACACCAGTCAAAGTACCTATACCTATAGTTTTTTTACAAATATTTAGGAAGTAAAAAATGTAAACATACGAGCACATAAGAGCAAAGGGAGGATTTTAGTAGGAAAAAAAGTGTAAGATAAGGCCAAAGTGTAATCAGACATTACTATAAATGAAGATGAACAAGACCACACCCAAAATATGCATCGCATGCCTTTTCCCCTTTTTTACATTTTGACCCCATAAAGGGGGTACTTTTTTTTAACTCAGCCAACTCTTTTGTTTTCAAATCCTGCAAAGTAATAATTTAATCCATGGATAATGCGTATATGCTTTTAGCAATGGATAATTCTTTTATTTCCTTTCTATTCTATTGTACTAGAATAATTTTAGAGTTAAAATAAGTATATAGGTACCCTACCTATAATATACGAGTATGGTTTTTAAATTTTTTCTGGTCTGGATAGTCCATGGTATACTTTATGATCCATACAAAACAAAAAGTTCAGCCGAATGTGCAGTGTGTAATTTGGCAATTCAGGCTGAACTTTTAAAGGCCAAAAGATAGAGAACAATTAAATGAAGAACTTCTTTTGAATTGATAATGTCTACAAAAGCTATTCTATGTAGCTTGTATTAATATCAGTAGGGTACTGATACTTGGTATACTCGTATTTTTACATTTAGATGGTGTGTTGTCATTTAATTTTAGAAATGCAAAGGGTGATTTTAATAGTTGTACATCTTGTACCTATTTCAATTACATGCTTTGGTTGCTTTCCTTTGTACAATTTAAAATTTGGTATTTTCATGATAGCCCAAAGGTATTTGCCAGAGGTTTTAAAACATTTTATAAATTTTAATATCATAATATCTGTCCAATTGGAATCTATTGAGGAAGTAAATTGACGTTTAATAGACTTGATATCTCTTGGATTTGTTCCATATGAATAGGTAGGGTACCTACAAGGTATCCTAGCTCGAAGTTGAAAAGTTCAAGTTGATGGTTAAGTTAAGATGATGACAAGATTAGGGTTTATGAAAAATCGAACCATTGTTCTCAATTCCCCATATGGGAATGAAGCTATTAAAAAATCAAAAAATTTCTTTTGCCCGAAGAGAGCCAGAGGTGTCTTTTTATTGTGACAAATTTAATTCGATCCTCTAGGTACTTAAGTTAATATTATACTTTTAAGATTATACAGGATAATGGGTTCAGACATAAGATTTCCCAACACCCAAATTTGCAAATGTACATTATGAAATGTGATGTACTACAAGTATATCTGTATTTATATTTGTATTTATTTCTCATGCTGAGTCTCAGCCATTTGTAGCTGCTGGAGTTCACTAATGGAATGAGAAATGACCGAAGTAGATTTCCCTAGACAGTTTTGTGACTTGTTTTTTACTACATACCTACCTATAATGTATACAGGGTTGATAAAATTTTGAAATTTAACCATCAAAATATACTCTACAATAATTATTTCTGAAATCTTGGAAATTTTCTCAAAATTATAGATTAATAGTATACAATAACGATAATACTGGGTTGTCAATATTGGTGCCTTAACTCAAAGATATTTATTCACCACCTCCACCAATTTACTTAATTTTTTTCATTTGTACACCTAAGAGAATCATCTGCCTTTTATGATTAACACAATTTGATATTTATCTTGAGCAATAAGTAATACGATATAATATTGAAAAAATTGTCGATTTCGAATGACGCCTTTTTCATTTCGATTACCTCATATTTCACTAGAAAAACATATTAGTAAATGTGGTATTTATGGGCATTTGTAGAATGACCCCTTGAGTGAAATTCTGGGGTAATTACATTAGGTAGTAGGTACAAGGTACCTACGGATATTTCATATTTCAACTTCAGACTAATTTGGGCTAGGTACTTAATTGAATATTTTAGCCAAATTGCTCATTCCCTTCCCAACTCTCTAGTAGGTAAACAATTATTTAGAAATGGGGAAAATTAATTTGAATTTCGTCAACTATGTATAATTTAATGTAATTTAAAACTTTCTCTCTAAAAAGTTGATATTTATGTGTTTACTCTATAGTCTGTTATATTACGGTTCTACGACTTGAAATATAAATTTACCGATTTCTAAAAATACCTACCTTCAAGTTTTGTGCAAATTCAAATTTGGCAAACTTTACTGTATATTCGAACCTTGACTTGTTTTTAATATTTTATCACTGTCTCCAAATTCATTTATCAACTTTATCAACTTCTAAACTTTATCAGCGTTAGAAGTATACTACCATGAATAAGTATGAATTTTATGCAAAAATGAATTAAAATTAGTAAAAAAAAAGTTGAAATTCCCGTATACGCCCGTCAAGAAACCATAAATTTATAGGTATTTTAAGTACTTTGATGATTTACAATTTACAAAATATCCTGTTTATACTTATATGAACTTGTGTGAAATTATCAGTTTTATATTTATCTGTCTTTTTTAGGAAAGATTGATTACTTCCACTAAATTCGTAAACTTTCAAGGATTCTCAGATTTAGGCATAAAAGTACAGGTGCCAAATATATGTAGGTTCGGTACCTACTGCATATCGTAAAATCAGTTATAACTAGGATAGTTATATGTATATATTATGTTGTTAGTACCATGAGAATAGGTATAAGGTATTTACGATTAGCAAGGACCTCAATTACCCTGTTATTAACAATCCCTGCTAATAAAAGAGGAGTAGAAAAAAACGCAAATGGATGTATTTCCTTAAATTGGCATCAAAAGAAGGCTGGAATGTTTAATATAATGATAATTTATAATCCATTATTATAATAGATGTGCTAATAATGTGGTCATAATACCTTTTGCAGAGATAGAGAAAACTTTTTACAGCCACTTATTAATCAAATTTAAATTATGGTTTAAATAATAGCACAGCTTATAATTTGTAGCATCTACTACTAGTAATAACTAGGCTTGTTATTGCATTCTTTCATATTTTTATAGATTTTGAATTTTGGACATATGATGATGGATATTACCCTAAAATAAATGGTACAAACTACTTACTACATACTACTGATTATAGCCTCTAATGTTCAATTCTATTGGAAATTTGAACATTAAACGGATTGCTTTTTTCCGTTTCTCTCAGGTTTAACCCGATACTGATACACAGTTCTGTTCATAAAAGTTGTAAAAAAATGAAAAAAACGAGGGAAGTCTTTTTTTTATGAAGTTGAAATGCATGTAAAGTGTAAATGGAAATATTTTTCCCAATGGGATACCTTAAAGCCTTTATGAGCATTAGATTAGAAGCCAAATATGGAAGTTGATCACCAGGCATAGGGCGTTTTCCCCACAAAATACCAATACTTAAGAGGATTCGAAAAAACATCCACAAGATAATTAAATTAGATTTAAACTTGGCGTAAGTCTATATATAAATGTGCAATTGTCTCCTATACCTCTAGCTTCATTAATGTCTAAATAAGGTTCTCAAGGTATATCAATTCATTTCATTTTGAACTATTTAATTTGGATCAGTAAGGACTGATTATCGAGATATTGTAGTTATACACATATATACTGGTAGTCGATGATCTACAGATCATCAAAAGGGAGTAGACACATTCAAAATCCTGAGGTAGTATAATTTATTTCATTTCTAGTTAGTGTTTCATCTCCAAACACTATTTGCGTAGGTGTGCTAATGTACTTGAAAAAAATTCTTCCACCCTTTTCAGCAATAGATATCTTAAGTTGTTTTTTTACTTGTAAAGTAAACTTTGCATATGAAAATCATAAGATCATACCATAAAATCCTGTGATCTTTCAGTCTTGCAAAGATTCTTGAAGTAGAAACACTTTTTATTAAATTTTATACGCTTGATTACATTCAAATTCAAATAAGTTACTGGGACTCCGGCTGGTCGCGTGAAATTTTGAACCGAATCAAATTGAATTGAAAAATATATCAGTGTCTTAAATCTTGAGGAATAAAGGCATTTAAGCACGCGCCATTTTCGGCCAGATTATTATTTATTATTTTAGATTTTAACCTTAGGACTTAAAGTGTAAAAAAGTAACATACTGGATATACATAAATCCTACTAATACGAGTATAAGTAGGTATAGTACCTACCTTCAGTATAAGTATAAGGGTAGAAGTTTTTAAAAGTAGAAGATTTTGAAATTTAAGGGAGGGTTTACATTTTCTCCTTGTATCAAGCCCTATACGGGTAAAAGTGTTAGAGATTTTGAAAGGTTTAAGAAATAGGATTAGAGTTCAGCCTGTAAAAAATTCAAAATATATTCTTACTCCAAGTACCAGTATAGTATTGGTTCTATTTATCTCTATAAATGTATACAAGCCTCACTTGAGACCTGAGATTTAACTTGGTTGACTGTTGAGGGTCTACACTATCAGCTTTTTAAATCATTCAGGGTTTGGTCTTTGCACTGTCAAATACCCAAAAGGTCTTGAACATAGAGATACAGTATATTTCTAAATACCTATAAAGCTTTTAAAGTTTTAAAATTTCAAAATGCCAAGATATGGCTACTGTGTTTTTTATACTATTACTTACAACTTACCCTGGAGTATTTGACTGATTTTGAGTTTGAGTGACTGCCTTTTTTTGTTTTGATCTTGGAGGGTGATTCAATATACAGTATATAAATACATTTACTGTATTTACTGTGTTCTTCAAGCTACCTATTTTTTTAGTGTAAAAGTTCATTTTTGGTATTTCGAGTTCATATTATAAAGAATTTTAGATTCGGTGTATACCCTACTATATTATGATAGTTATACAAAGGTCTTGACTTGGAACTTGGAATTTAAGTCTATAAACTATCATGATCTGATTCTGAATATACCTTCAAGCTTCAAGTATAGGCATATTTTTATATGTTTTTGGAAAAGTTGAAAAAACCTCTAGGTATATATTTCCTTAACTATTTTGGTGAGGAACTTGTTGTATTTATTTATCTATTCGGGCAAGAATGAATAATATGTGCTAAATTTAACTGTATAAAGATAAGTAAAAAAAAAGTGAAATTTGTTGGTTGAGAGCCAGAAGTTATAATCGGGAGGAGAGGGCTGTTGAAAACGTGTTTATACGAGTACACCGAATTCAGTCACATTTTGCAGTTCGATCTGTGTTCATACAAACTTTACAAAATATACTAAAAATCCAAATAAAGTTTCATTTCATGTCAATACTACCGATAGTAGTATTCATAGTTGAGTTTTTTTAAGTATCAGTAACAAGTGAAAAAGTTGTGTCTTCTAATTTCATCAATTGGATTTAACTATTGCTTAAATTAGTCAGAAGTCAGTGGAAGTTTAAGCCTGACATTTATCTATTTATTTCGAGACTCACTAATCATCTTCAAAATTCTATATACTATCCTTAGTACTAGTAGATTGATTCCTACAGTTTATATCTCTCAAAGGGAAGATTTAGACAAAATCTCAAGTTGAAATTATTATATTTATTTGGTACCTATCTTAACTCTTTTCTCAGGACAGACTTGATCTTCAATCTTCGTGATATTTATCGAAAACAAACTTTTTGAGTTTTGGATTTGTACATTTATACATTTATGGAGCTCGTGTGTGTTCTTATATACTACAAGTTTGTTAGTTTTTACACCTCTTTTCAGATTTTTATGTGATTATTTTAACGGACCTACAAATATCAGTATTATTAGATAGGCTTTGCAATCACATTAAATTGTAAAAGTGTCACGAGCTAAGTACATCCTATTCGTGTTCGTGGTACTTGAACTTTTGAAAGACCGTTCCAATTTCTTATACGATATTATTTTTATTGCCTTCGTAAAAATAAAATTGACTTGTATCTTTCCATACAAGTAACCTACAATCTGCAAGTACTGAAATACTAGTACTATAAGTTATTTTAAGAAATAGTTCTTATCAATTGAATTGAACTAATCGAATTTTTTAAGGATGCCTACATTCACAAAAAATCCCTTCAGCTCTCAAATCAGCTCACTTCCACCACTGCCAACTAATCTGGGGAAATCAAGAGCCTCCAGATCAAATTCTAATTTAAGTTTCGGCTCTCAATTTTCAAATTCTAATGGGAAAAAAGTCAAAGAGAAGACCGCACATGATGGTCTTCATCCTTCATCGATTTGGATAAGAAATTCCTCTAGTACTATTAGTTCTCCTAATGAAACTGATAATAATAATTTGAACCCTTTAAATATTGGTCGAAGGCGGAGTAAAGGTCGATTTTATAACTCTAAACTCCCCAGTGATTTCTCTACAAGTAGTAGTTCTAATGATAATAAATCTATTTTAAAAAAATATAGTGATGGAGATTATACTACTAGTCCTAGTATTGGCAGTGGGAATAGAATCTCTCATGGTTTTGATTTATTTGGGTCAAATAATCTCCCAAGAGCTACAAAAAACATTTCAAATTATGTAAACGGGAAACGACCATCAAGTTTTTCTGGAAACAGATCAGCAGCACCTTTCTCATTTGTTTATGGATACGGGGGGAAGGAGAGAACAGATTTAGATAGAGATTACAAATCTGGTTCTGGCTCTGGTTTTTTAACCTCTCGATCTGGATATATCGATAATGGTATTGGTAGTAGTAGAAATAATACTCAAAATCAGTTTACATTATCTGGGGCTAAAAGTTTATCAGAAGGAAACTTATCTGCTTCACCAACCGGTGGTGTAAATGCAGTAGTAAATGAGAAATCAAGAAAAAGTATGTACGATGATGACTACCAAGAACTAAGAAGAAATGAATCTCCATATACAGACTATGATGATGGTGAAAAAATGTTTAAAATGTCAAATGGGAATTTCACCCGAGGTGGTGTTTCAACCTCAACTGAAGACATGACAGTTACGAGCAGACAAAAATCAACTACACCAAAATTTTTCAGATCTATTAGTCTTCGTAATTTGCTTCCAAGTGAGTGAATATACCATAATATTAAAGAACCTAATTGTAGTTATGCATATGCCTACACTACATACTAATACTTGCCATTTAGGAATTGCAAGTTCATTCATATCATATCATAAGACACTAGGTATGCATTAACTCGAAAGCTTGAAGTTTTGAGATAATAATGTAGGTATAGAGTAGTGGCTTTTCACTTTTGTTTAATATTTATGACCCTTTCGGGGTAGATTTTAATTGGATAATTCGCATCTAATAATGGATTTGGTTTGTAGCCAAATTTTCAAAGAGCTTTTTTAAGCTCCATTTCCTCTTATTAGAGGGTTAGTTTATTCGAGAAAGGCGTCATTCCGAGATATATTATTTTCGATATTTAACTCTATCAGTATTACTAACTACCTACTAGATACTACTGATAGTATTCTGTAGTAATAGATTTCAAATTTCAGAATTTCAAGTTGATACTTATATGGAGATCATTAAAAAAAATTCAAAGCTCCCATTCAATGTTTGTCTACCAGTATCTATGAACTTATATAGGGGAAATTTATTGTACCCTGTGTGTTTATAAGTAGACCTTTAAACTCTATAAGTATATTTGTAAAAAAAAATCTTTTTGAGATTTAATGCCTATTTATCTGTACACTCAATACAAAACAGATACTGATATGTTGAATTTGAAATCCAATTTGATTTGTTAGTTTCTCTTTTCTCAGGCATCTTAAAAGTGTTTATCCAAATTTATTTGATTGCACCATTCTTGGCTCCAAAATCCCCACTTAATATTGCCATTAGTAGGTACATTACTGCATAAGTATTTGATATTTGAAATTCCAATACTTTAATACATGATGTATGCATAAATTCATGATTTGGAAAGGGGCTTAAGTTTTGTTTTTACTCACATTAAGTAGGTATGTAAGTTTGTAAGTAGTCAACAAATATGTATTAAACGCATTTGAATTTTGAATAGAGCTTTATGAGTATTAATGACATTTGTATTTGAATAATTTGTATGTGTTTTGTCTATTTACCTACAACTTGAGCCATGCCCATATGTCAATAATTTAAAATCTTGAAGAAAAAAACCATCTAGGCGACATGTGAAACTCGATATTGTCATTTTGTCAAACTAATGATACTTCATATAGCGTATAATTGTTCATATTAAAGCATTAAATAATAATAATAAATAATATTGCAGTTATAGGTAGATATGGATATGGATAGGATTAAAGAAAAACTAATTAGAATACCTAAATGTCTGTATTTATTATTATCTCTATGTATGATCTTGTATCTAAAATTTGAATAAGAGATAAAGTATTAAATATCAAAAAATCAAATGTCATTCAGCCCTCGAGTAGTAGCATCTGAAATCTGAACTTGACTTTATGCTAAAGATCTGTTGAGAATAAAATAGTAGTCAAAAGTCTCATACAGAGTGTTAGATAAATGTATAAAAAAGTGCATTTGAATTTTAAATAAGTACATTTGCATCCAGACAAGTCTGTTCCTATATGTCTGAAACATTGTATCAATAATTATTGCATGTTTTCGATCCAAACTTTGTGATTTTTACCATCAAATATATGTTTTCACAAGTGGTCTACCCATCTACGATAGTCAAACTTGATAAATCTGTCGATATGATACAAAAAATGCGAATTATTTGAGCAGTTGGGTACATTTCGACTAGTTAGTATGTGATACAAGTGCCTTTTTTAAGTACCCAAAACTATTGTATAGGTTTTAAGATAAGCCTTTAAAGCACAGGCTATTTAACAATAAGATAAAGAATTTTTTCCAGCTATTATTATATTTAAGAGCTGATAGTATAACTTGAATAAGCTATTGAATTTAAATTGGTTTTCAATTACATAGCCTTAGACCTTTGAAAATAAGGCAGAGCATAAATAACTTGAGATTTTCTTCTGATTACTATGCAATTATATTGTACAGTTTAATCTTGCCTCGAGCTTGCTTTACTTCTAATTGTAAACCATTAAAATAATTTAAATTTTAAATAATTATCCGTTTTTCCCTTTATCTTACCTATATAGTACATGCCTTTAGATTAGAATATTGTCACACCTTTTAGGTCTTAATTTTATCACCAAGTCAAGCGAACTAAACACTTCAAATGTACAAATCCTAGAAAATCCCTTGCCCCTTTTGGTATGGGAAAGAATTAGATTCTGAGGATCAGTCCTTAAACATTAAATTTAAGTTGAAAGTGAGAAATACTTTGTCGTCTTAAAAAACATTATGTTTTAATCGCATTCAAATTTCAAGTGACCCTATATGGGCAGAAATACTGAGACTTACATAGAGTACCTACGAGTACAACCTTGGCTGAGTAATCCAATTTAGTTGAGAGCACAGAAAGTAACCTACCTATATGTAATGGGTAATGAGAATCGGCTGGAATCCAAACTTCATATCTAAAATTCTAAAATGAACCCTAGAGGAGTGCTTTAAATTTCTTATGTTTTTTCAGGGTTGTAAACCATGGTTTTTACCTATTTTAAGGCCTATACAATTTAAGAATTTAAGGTTTTTACCTCAAATTAAGAGAAAATTTGATTGAAAATTACATTTTCCCTAATTAGATCTAAAAATTGAGCTTATGACAACCCTGGTGTTCATCAAAAAGGTAATGTTAAAGGCCTTCACAAGGATGTTTTTTTCGAGGATGACTTGTGCTTTTAACATATTCCTCTATAAACATGTTGAATCAAATGGCCCGAAGCTCTTTTTTGAGTATTTCGATTCTCTTGACATTAGGGTATAATGTATAACGTGGTGCAATGAAATGTAAAAAAGACCGAATTGAAGAAAACTCCCTACTAAATACTAGGTATAATAGGAATACAATGCGTACATAATTGAAGTATACGCCCGTTTCTTCTACTTATTCAAAATCTTTTGACTTTTGAAAAAAAACGATAAAAATACTTACAGAATACATAGGAAGTAGTATAAAATATTGAGCTACGAGTTGAGGGTAATATTCTTAATAGCTAGCTACTTTTCTTAAACTTTAGATCCTCGTATACGATAGATACCCCTTGGACTTTTTTTCATTTTCAAAGTTTAAAAGTAGGAAGATCCCTTTGTCATATTGTGATATTTTTTCGAGGGATTTAGACGGGTTACATGTAGATATACTTCTAGTATAGATACAAGGATAAATAGAGAAGAAAAAAAAACTGAAAAATACGACAAAGGGTGATTGAATTATTTTGTGTGACAATACAATCGAGAATTCAGAAGGAAGGGCAAGACACTATGATCTCCATTTTGAATTGTGAGAGCAGAAATTTTTAACTCAAAAGGGTCCCTCGGTTTATTTTTATTTTATTTATGAGTTAGCAGTACCTCGAATACTAAGGTCTTAAGCATTTTAAGCTTAGGAAACCTGTTCAAATCTCCTTTTAAGGCCCCCTCAGAAATTGAGACAGAAAAGGAGAAAAAGTACTCGTATTTTTTTAAGGGTCTCATTCTCAGCCTTGCATATCTCTGGGAAATTTTTAGCTCAAAAATCTTAAAATTTTAAATGGGTATAGCTGTGCGTAACGATTATTGTAAGTATCCCATTTCTACGAATTTTTTTCTCATTGAATTGTAAAATGGAATCCTTTTGTGGTATTGCTTTTTAGCTGTAACTCGACAACTCGCCAGGATTTCTCAGCAGACTGTATTATAAATTATTTAAAATTCTACATTGCTACTTTTCTTGACAATCTAATGGAATTCGTGTATATTTAGCCACGTATCTTGTACAAGTTGTAAACTTGGATAAAATCAAATTCTTATGCGAATAAGTAATCAAAATATCAGATGTAATAGCAAGTACTGCATACTGCATAGTAATATTAAGTCATATGATCTTATGCACGAGCATATTTTTTTTAAATTTTACTTGAGAAATGATTAAATTATATTTCATGAATATTCCATTATGATATATAGGTATAGCAATTAGTATAATCATAATTTGAAGGTGTGAAGCATCCAGCTAATTGGCAATTCAAATTCAAAATTCAATGTTAAGGCAAATGCAAATGGTAATTTCTCTGAGATCTGAGCATAAATTATACACTAGGGATTTTATAAACTGCTAAAATTTATTGAATGCTTTGAAGGTATTGATTAGGAATTGAGAAAAATTGAGATTCAATTAGAGCCAGGATTGGGCAAAGGGCAATATATTATGGGTTCCACATGTCAACTTTTGAAAAGCTTGCAGATTTCTATTCTGTAATTCTCTATTCGTGTTTATTTACATTTCCAATTGAAATTGCATTGTTTGCCTTATTGATTGACATACATGATCGTGGTTTTAACTTTTATCATTAATTATGCCAATACTACAGATAGTACCAGTACTAGGTATACTTTGCCTAAGTTAAATAGTACAAGTCGAAGAGTGATAAATTGATAAACATAATAGATCTCATGTTTTAAATTGAGATTTTCATTTGAATTAATTAGAGATATATATTGTCTCATTGTTTTCATCGATTGCGAGACATGCATGTAATAAATATTATTCAATTTGTATTTATAAATACCTACAAGAATTTCTCAGGCAAACTGTTTCTTAAAATTTCTTAAAATACCCAAGTACCTTACCTTAAATACCTATAAATTTATCCTTTAGGATTTAGAATAGGACTCTAATTGGAAGAAAACATTCGTTATTATGATTTATATTAAGGTTGTCAGATCATTT
Source organism: Nanhermannia cf. coronata Gr-Ori-00579 (assembly GCA_034699045.1). Lineage (NCBI taxonomy): Eukaryota > Metazoa > Arthropoda > Arachnida > Sarcoptiformes > Nanhermanniidae > Nanhermannia > Nanhermannia cf. coronata Gr-Ori-00579. The sequence goes on from JAQIXA010000745.1 coordinate 32,448, forward strand.
ATCACCTCATATATAGGTAGTATCTTTTTACTTTAATTTATTCAAGATATCAATTGCCTCATGTTGTAAAAGTTTAAATGCTTAAAAGGTACAAACTACGAGTACTCAGAATTATTTTAATTAATTGCTATTTTTTGTCTATTTTCAGTTGGTGGGACAAACAGGTCTCATTCTGGAGTAAGTCCAGGACAAGGAAAACGAGTTTCACCGCCGATAATTCCAGCACTTGTCAGTTTCCCATCATTTCGAGTGAAAAAATCCCAAAATCCAGTCTCGATTGAAGATCAATCTCATCGTTTTTCTGGAGGATCCCTCGGATCACTAGGCTCTTACAATTATCCAAGTTGTAATAATTCAAATTCAAGTTCAAGTAATTCTTCAAGTAATTCTGACGGTGTTGAAGCTGACCAAGAGGCCTTTGTTGTCATTGGAACTAATGGGCATAGCCATACAAATGGATTTTTAAAAGGTGACATTGAATACAATCAAAATTGAAAATATTATGATTTTTCAATAGCTCATGTTGTATGAAATAAGTAGGTACATATTTAAATGGTGCCTTACAGCTATATTAAAAATTCTTTAGAGTAATTTGAGTGCAAAATATGTTCCATTAAGCCAGTATTTTTGCATTTTACATTATCCTCGTTGGCATAACCTGTCTTATTAGCTAGGCTTAGTAAGGGTTATTTAGAAAATTAATAATTCTCAGTTAATGTAAATTATACAGGAATATCTGACCAATAAATTATAAAAAAAAGTTTTGCATTTTTTATACAATACACCCCCTTTGGTGAGGGCAATCTGGTTTTTGAATTCTTGGATTACTAATGTATTTTACACAACTTAATATTCCCCCTTGAAGCAAATAAAATAGAGTCTCACATTTTTCTGACATAAAGTTGTAATTGGATTTCTACCTCAAGATTAAGATTAAGTGCAAATGATTGAGTCGAAGATCACGAATCACGATATATATGATCCTCAAGCTTATGTTTTGTAAATCTGTAAATTGATCTTTTTTATCTATTATTTTATCATTGCAATTCAGGTAAAACTAAAACCTTTAGGAGCTATTTAAAGTTTTATTCTGTAAAATTGCTTCCATCTGAATTATTAAATATGACCTTAATCAGTACAATTACTTGGCAGAAATCGAACAATCTTACTAGATTTGATGTAAAAATCTAACTGTTTATAACTATTTTTTTGATTTATTTTCTAGGCTTTGACGGTGTTCATTATCATCAACCATCTAGTCAAGACATTTACATCAGGAATTCTTCATCTTTCGAATCTTTTTCTCCAAATCATAATTACAAATCACCAATCACACCAACTTCTGATATGCATCAGGTTTGTACATTAATCCTTTGCTAATTTAATCAAGTCACAATCATAAGGAAACATAAAGGATACTTGTATCTACACACTATGAACTACAGTATAGAAGTATAACGCTTAATTAAAATTCTTTTTGACAAGATCTGTCAAAAATTATCTGATACGATCTGATTTGCAGAAATTTTTAGCTAAATTTTTTCACATACTGAAATATTCTGCCTAGAATTTCAATTCCTGAGAATAAGAAATATTCGTAGTAAATTAATTATTAGTTGAAAGATGAGAAAAATACCAGTATCAGTATCAGTAACGATGAAATGTCTCTTAAAAGGCAATTTATTATATCATTTTGAGTATTTTAACAGACAAAAAGTGCTACTTACTACTTATAATATACATTACAGTAGTAGTGTGTGCAAACTCTTGAAAATAGATCATATAGATACTTACGAGTAGAAATAATTACATTTCCTTTCTCAAGAGTTTTCAAGCTTTTTTTTCATAGTCAAAGTCTCGAAATTTCAGAAGCCTGACTATGCATAAAATATAATTTTTTGCGTATCTTCTACTCGAGTCTATTTGACTATTAATGATTTTATGGATTTTTAAATGTACACTCTTAATTTCCCTTAAGTAATAAATGAATTGATTAATTTAAAAAAGTACTCATAAATGGGCGTAGTTAAAAGTTAGAAATTAGAAAATGTCGGCTTAATGACAAAGAAATAGAAATTATTTGATGGTTTTAAGTTTTATTTTAATTGCTCATAAGTACTCAAGTACTTTTAACTTTTAATCAAAGTATAAATTTCACTTTTTAATTACTACCATTAATTGTCAAATCAAGGATATAAATAGCTCGACTAATATTTTGAATCTTAAATTCATAAGAATACTTAAAATAGTAAGTATTCTTATATTAAGTACTTATATATAAAGGTACTTATACTGGCACCTTCAAAATGTCGTAAAAAAGGAGATTTTTTGCTATGCACTCGTATGTGAGTGAGATTCTCATGATTGAAATGCACAAAATATCACTTTAAACTTTAAAAAGAAATAATCAGTGTGAAAGAAATAACTATAAAATATTCAGATATCCTTGTCCTCTTTATTTGATACCAATACTTATAGGTACTTATAGCAAAAGGCAATTTGATAACATGTAATTGTGATCTGAATCGGAATTCTGAAATTTTGTAGGTACTAATAGTGTATGTACATCCATGTATAGAGCTATTTTTTTCAAATCTGTCTATGTCTAAAGCCTACGTGATTTACAGTTTGAAAACTGAAAACCATGTCTTTAATTTTTTATTTGAAGCTGAACCAGGCATGGTCAAATAAGCGAAAAACTCGGTCTGGTGTTTATAAATTCGGCTACGAAAAAAAAATCCGGACTGAAGC
>JAQIXA010000746.1:0-35185 GCA_034699045.1 Nanhermannia cf. coronata Gr-Ori-00579
ATCCAAAATAAATACCGAAGGGTCCAAACTTAAAATGCTACTAGAATTAGCCATAATTTTGGATTCTATTTCACATTTAATTCTGCGGATTGTAGATTATTTTGAGCTAATACTGGCAGCATTTATAATTTGGATCCATCGATATTGAACCAGTCGGTACAATACCGATTTGTATAATCAAAAATGTGATTTTTCTTTACTGCCTAAAATCCAAATTCTTCTCAAAAATGGTCAAAAACAGGTTAAAATTTTCATGAATTGTGCCTGAATGAACATTTCTTTTGATAGTTGGAAGTAATTATTAATTTTTGAGGACTTTTCTTTGAAAGACTATGTATCTGTGTTATTGTATTGGTATACTATTGTATGTAATAGAGAAACTAATGATAGGAAAACATCAAAGTCAGAAAAAAAGACAATATTTAAAATGCAAAAAATCTCATTTAGATTCTCTTACACAATGTACCCTTACTCTACTACTACTGATAGCAATATTATTTTGGATTTTTTTCAACTTATTTGACAACAAAATCAATCGTCCATCTTTGTCAGTTGTTAAAAAATATCTGTTTATTTTATTTTATATTTGCAACTCATAAAAAGATGGCAAATACATTGTATTGTAGGGTACTAGTATGATAGCTCAGGCTGAAGCTCAAGGGATAACAAATTAAATTACTTTGACTCTCTACGAGATATTGACATTTCCCATAACTCTTTTGCATACGACTAGAATACTTGTATTGTAGTACTATGGTACAAGTATAGGACTTTACAAGGATTGTATCAGTAGTATAGTAATAGAAAACTGGAAAAACTGAAGATGAGGGAAAACAAATAGGGACAAAGCCCATATGCAAATTTTGCCAAATAAATAGATGGATATTTTACGACAAGAGTTCTGTAAAAATACAATTTCCATTGTCTTTCAACTTTTCAAGCTGCAAAATTGCAATACATTAACAAGTAAAGTGATTCTTGTTCAAATAATATTATAGTAAAATTCATTTTAAAATGTTCAAAATCTTATTTTGCAAAGGTTATATCAGTAATTAGTAATTAGCTATTTCTCCAAGGTCAAAAGCCTTTGTAGGTCAAAAATCATTTAAAAAAATTTCATTTTCAAGGTATTTTTATAGATATTCAAACTATGAGAATGGTATTCTTTTCTAATCTCAATCTTAGATTTAGGTAATCAAATTATGATAAAAATTAGGCAATAATTCTTATCTAAAGTATTTTCAAGCCCGTTTCCAACAATGAAACATAAATTGGTATAATTGTACCAAAAAAATATAATACAATTTAGGTTAGATTTACAGATAGAGCGGTGTGTTTTTACCAGGTCTTTCTAGAATCTATAATAAAGTTAATTTGAATAATGACCAAATTTGGCACTTTATTTTTATTCATTAAAAATGTAGGATAAATGTGTCAAGAATACGAACTGAATTAGCTCTATAAGTTTCTAAAATGAAGAATATCAGTAGGGTCGGTGTTGTTGATTTTATTTCATCAGTTTTTGTAGATTTCTTTTCCGATTCTTTTGATGGTAATCCAAATCAACATAATGTGTCAAATCAAGTTATGAGAATGAGTTATTAGAATGGTAATAAATGTACATAAATGTAAATGTACTTAGGTAATTACATAATTTTTGATAATTTGAGACTTTTTTGATTTCTGGTATTTTTGGATGTAAAAGAACAAGGTTTATAAGCTCGAAGAATTTAGATATGTATAAATAACCTAAAAGTTGAGTTAATTTTGCCATGTTAGAAATTTTATTCTTGATTAGAGAATGTTTATGTAGTATTTTGTATATAAAAAAGAAAGTTATGTAGGTACTTATGAGGTATTTTTTACTTGCAAATATCGGTGACGGTAGTATAAGATAGTACATACATACTTACTCATTAGCTTTCCAATTGAGGTTTTATAAATTTTATTTTTTTTCAAATTTTCAGAGGGTTTGGCGATGGCTCAGATCCTGTGCTGCAGTCTACGTGGCTTGTCGAGGTTTTTGCCGAATCGATAAGGATCCAGACGATGTCGAAGAAGTTGAAGATGAGCATACAAACTCACCTGGTTGTATCACACCTGCTTCCATCGAAACTCCATTACAGTCTTCAGTAAGTTCGAATGTAAATAAACCCTCAAATTACATAATAAACCTACAAAATATTCATAATAGGGTACATATAAATATACAATTATCTTAACAAGTTAATTAAAACTAATATTTTACACTCTAAAAAGGTATCACGATGTACTTCCCTCAATGTTATAAGAGATCCACTGGCTCAAACTCCGACCAGAAGGGACACAACAAGCACTACTACTGTTACTACTACTAATCCAAATGCCCCACCTCCACCACCACCAACAACTGTAGCAGTAGTTCCAGCTGCTGCTGTTCCATCAACTCCGTCTAATTTGGTACAAACTACACCATCATCTGAAGGTTTGTCTTCTTGTACATTTTAAATTATTCAAATCAGTTCAAAATCTATTATAGTAGTACCTATACTAGTAATTTAGAAGCAATTTAAACTTGTAAACTTTCTGTAAATTTGCTTTCTCCATTTAAATAGCTCAAACCAATTACCAAAGGCAAAATATCAAAATTATAAATTAACGAAAATTAACAATCTCTTACACTATCTACTCATCTTCAGCTCAGAAAACCCTCATTTTGACCAAAGTTTACAAATAATTGTGTAAAAATACGACTATTCAGAGCTTATTTATCTGAATTGGATCCTGGATCAATAGGCATTTGATGCTTTATAAAAATGAATATTTAAAACCGATATTCAAAATATTTGTCTAAATTTGGCAATTTTACAATTTTCCTAGATTATTTCCATATTTGTAATTTATAAATTTCAGGCTTTTTACACCAAAAATGTGAATTTTTGAGGAAAAAGTTAGTTTTCGAGATATTGAGATCTGATTTTATTGTGGATTTTTGTTGATATTTTGGCTTTGGTTATTTGGAAAATAATTCAATTCATGGTTGGTTGGTTAAAATAAACTGAATATGATTATGATCGGTAATCCCTTGTATATTTGTTTTTGATGGCAAAATAAATATCCAGCCAGAGAGTACAATTTCTAAAGATTTTAATCCCTTGAACCAATAGTCTGGAGAGAGCTACGAGTAGCAATTTGAATTTGTAGGTTTAAATGGATTTACATAAAATAGAATAAAATATATTTGCATTTTATACATTTACATTTACACAGGTTCTAATGGAAGGCTTCCATCGAGCGAGTCAGTCTACACCATTTTAATTCGAATTCCGCAAGAAACCGAGGGAAAAAATGTTTCCATTCGAATGATTCAAGGTTAGTCAATTTCCATTCATTTTTTAGATCGTTTTTAGCTCATAATCTCATAATTTTTGAGCTCTAAAGATGCATTTTAAAAGCTCACTTTCATCATATCATATCATAGATTATTTCATTCTCAGAAAATCAAAATTGATAGCAAATTTTTGATTTTCAAAAATGCTCAAATTTTACTTGAATAAGTATTAGTAAATCTGGACCAACTAAAAATAATTTTAAGATTATTTCCATCATAAATATCCAAAATGGTATAATTGAATTCATTTTTTAAAGCCAATTTAAACCTTAAGGTTGAGAGTTTATTATAGTTTTAAAATTTCTTTAATCAGACCAGACCAGATCAGATATGAAAATAAAGATTAATTCTCTGAAATCTTGAATACTTATTTGTATAAGGTAGGCGAGGCCGATGAATGCATGATACTTACAATTAGAATAAGGTTCTATAGTATAGGGTTCTTGTTGATAATGCATTTTTCTCAAAATCTTTCAACCTTATAAAAAACTCAAGCATTTTGATCTTGATCTAAAATTTTTTATAGAATTTCTTAAGTAGGGTACCCATCTTTAGATATATCTGGGTGTAAAAATTGAAAGTGAAAACACAATATATTGTATTATCTTGGTAAATCGGTTTTCCCAAGCTGAATCTATACTGTTAAATAGCCATTATTAAATAAGATTTTTGAAAATTCTTCATTTTTTGTAGAACCTGGTCCACTACCTCCACTTCCAATACACCCATCCAGAGCTGCTGCCAAACTAGCAGGTGAAACAGCCGGGATCCAAGTGTCCACAGTTACAGGTCGGTCTGGTTCAGAACCTCCTGGTGGAAACCGTAGACCATCCTCAATAATCCCACCTCTGAATGCAAAAGTGATTGCAAAACCTCTCACGACCCCAGTCGCAGGTCGAGCGAATGCTCCACAAGCTGCAATTGTACCACCAGCTGCCAAAAAGAAGAAAAAGAAAAACCAGGAGAAAAAACAAGAAAAGAAGGCTGCTAAAACACTTTCAGGTACTTACTTACCTAATGACTATTATCTTACACTGGAGAAAGCAGAGAAAGTATCTAAATTTAATTTTACTGTTTTTTAGCAATTTTGTTGGCTTTCGTAATCACCTGGACTCCGTACAATGTCCTGGTGCTGTTGAGAACCATCCTGAGTAGAGAAGATGCAATTCCACCAGTACTTTGGGATATGGCTTATTACCTCTGTTATATTAATTCTACTATTAATCCGATGTAAGTTCCCAAAGAACAATTTTTCCAAAAATGCAAAAAATGTCAGTCAATTCGCGATTCGAAAGAAGAATATCTATATAAATTTCTTTAAAACATCAAATATTTTGCCATATTTGCATTTAAAGACATTAGGCTTATCCATTGTATCTTTTAAATTGCAAAAAATATCGTCTATGGATAATGCTTGTAGGGTACATGATTTTGACCAATAATAATTTATCTAAAAACGACCAAAATAATTCAACCCAGTTGTTTTTAAAATTTTTGTATGATTTCCTTTAATCAAGGTCATTGATCTAAAAATAAAAATATCAAATTTTTGTCATTTTTTATGATTTTAGGTGTTACGCTTTGTGCAATGCATCATTTCGCCGAACCTATGTTCGGATTCTGACGTGCAAATGGGACAATTCAAGAAGGCAAGGTGTGAACCGAGCTTATTACAACTAAATAATTACAATAGTGTCAACACTCTACTACATAGTACATTACATCATCAATCATGATCAAATTTTGATCATTTTTGGTCCAGGATACAAGTATCAGTATCAATGTCCAACTTTTGGCATTTGACATTTGATTTCATTTTTTGGCAAAAAAACTAATCGACCCAGAGGAAATCAAATTTTGTACGAGACACACAAACAACTGAACGAACGAGAGAGACTGGTTTTATTGAACTTTGAATTTTGAACTACTCTGAAATTGGAAATTGAAAAGTTAAGTATGAACTACCTACAAACTTTTATAAATAATGTCATTTATATTTATAACTTGAATTATATTGCTATCATAAACTAGATATTATACTATAAGTAATATATATAGGTATAGGTAGATAGAACAATTTATATCCTAGCCTTAGATATAATTTTACTTAAATTATGTAATGGTACAATGCAAAATATGAAATTCATTTGGGAATGCTCTACAAACCTCTAAAATTTCGCCAGTTCAAAAACTCCTATATGTACTAATATACTTATGAGATACTTATGGGTTTCTTGAAATTATTAATCTTAAGAAGTATTTCAGGGTTTCTACGATAGTATCTTTGCAAGTTAAAGGTATTTATGTATCTTGAGAGAAAATAAAATTTAATTCGAGTGTATTTCACAATTCCAGCATAAATTCAGATGGTACGAATAGGGGGGATAAGTTTAAAATTTTAGAATTTATGGTGAAACACAAGAGTGAGCTAAAAGTTATGAAATGAAGGACAAGTTAATAAATGGGCTGAACAAGTAACAATTCACCCATCTCTCGAAAAAATCTCTCGAAATTTATCTTCTTCAACGATTAGCAGCATATCTTCGGGCTATAATTATAATAAGCTTTTTGGCTTTTAATATAGGGTTTTATATGGAAAGGCCTGAAACCCGAATAGATACTTTCAGACCTCTAGGTCTTCTAGATTCTCAAAATATATTGATCAAATAATAGAAAAGTAATTTATAAAGGTTTTTTTATGTCATTTTTATGTCAAATTTTGGTAAATTTCACAAAATATCCATTTATAATCTTTAAATATAGATTAGTCCCCATTCCCTCTTGTTGTTTTTTATGCAATTTTTAAGATTGATTTAAAAAGCAAAATGATTTATTCAGGTTTTTTGCTCCAATGTGTAAAATGTTACTTGTTCCTTGTTTAGTAAGGTACAAATTTAGTTTATTATCCAAGTTATGGAAAGTTATGTTATGAGAATATTTATTTTATCATATTCTGAGAAAAAAGATATACAAGATCAGCTAGATAAGTCTGTACTGTAAGTACGAGTATCAGTATTAGATATTTTTCATATTTATTTATCATCTCAAATATCTCATAAAAAGTATCTCTTTTATATATCTGCTAAATTATGGATGAAATAAAACACTCGTAATCAATCAATAATACTGCAAGAATAGATAAAAAATATGGACATGTGCTTCCTCATAATAATGCCGTAATAAGAGTATACTAGTAAATAGATAAATAAAATATAGGGTACTAATTTTATGTATCAAAATATATAGCTCATAAAGTAAAGGCTAATATTTCTCTGCCAATCTCCATCAAATTGTAAGGCAAGAAAAATTAATCATGAAATAAGAGTTTAACCTAGAAAAAACGCCCTGGCTAATCTATCTAGATCATTCTAATAATACCTTATAGACATAGATAGATAGTAAATCTAATCAATTATCTTTTAATCTATTTCGAATTTTGCACTTAATTTAATTTAATTGATTGTTTTTTATTATCAGTATCAGGTCCAGATCTAAATCTTTTGGAAATTATTTCAATTTACACATATTACATTGAAATTGAAATACCCATATATGATAGCAAGTACTATTTAGGTAGGGTTAGGGTACTTGCTTTCAAAGCTCTTATTTTGATAAATTTATTTCAATTTTATAAAGTTTCAAGAGCTATTCAAAGATAAGGATTTATATATTAGGTTAAGTGCATCAATTTACATTTTATAGAAAGCTAGTGTAGTTTTTTTTATGAGGATAATTTATGAATTTATGGAAAGTTTCTGGCTGACTCTGACTTAAATTTTTGTCGAGTAAAAAAAACTCGACAAAAAATGTTTGTCCGACTAGTAAAGTCTTACTTGGGTCAGAAAAATCAATATTATTCACTTTTTAACACTATTTAGATAGGTACTTATTTAATTTTGGCTCAACAAAATTCTCAAAAATGAACTAAAGATCAAATTATGTAAGTTCCCTCTAAATCCCGGACCCCCCTTTATCTTCGGGTTGTAATGGGTTTTCTGGCCTTTATATGAGATTTAACATGGTAATGGTAAAGGCCTGAAAACCGAGGAGACCCTTTGGAAATGAAATTTTAGCTATTTCTGAGAATTTTGTGACTTACTGATATTTTGTTTCAATTTTTGAGCAAAAATTGTTGATAATTTCAGGCCAAACTTTTGAAAATTTTGAATATTTTTGAAAAATTTGAGATAAAGATCCTTTTACTTTTTACTTGAATTTTGTACAATATTAAAGTAATGGAAATGTAGGGTCATTATAAACTCACGCACAAAAAAAGGTCTTAAAAGATTTTTAAAAAGAGGATATGACATAGTCTTATAATATCTAGTCATAAAGATATGATTTGAAACGAGCTGTGAAGAAATTCCGAGTTAAAATAGACTGAGCATTTCCCTCGGGAAAAACCCTCTCTGTCTGTAGTCTTCTATATCTTTCGAGTTGTAAAAATATTTTCAAGTTCTAATTTAATGCATAAGAACTGGACAAATATGAAGAGCAGTATTATTACTACATATAGTACTTTGTAGTATAAGTAATAGTGTAGTAGTAGTTAGTAGTGAAATATCTGGAAATCTGAAAAGTCTCAAGGATATTATTCTGGATCTGGATCTGCTGGTATCCAGCCGAGAGATGTGGTCTTACTTACGAGAGGAAATACTTAAACCATATAATATCATAGAATAATATTAGCTCGATTGTCAAAACAAAAACTTTCATTTTGCTTTTACTCAACTCTTTTACTAATAGTATTCACTCTACCTAAACCTACTCTGTACTTGGACTAAAGTACCCTACTCTACTCATCTCATATCTATCAGTATAAAACTAGGACTCATTTTGAAACTAAACTTTCAAAATGGCTGAATTTGGCCATTTGCACTTGAATTAAATTCTGAAATCTCGTAAAATATACCAAGAAATATAGGTAGGTAAGCTATCAAAGATCAAAGTATTAAAACCGAAAATACTATAATGCACAAAATTTTTAAAATCCAAATACATTTTAGAAACTTTTAAGTAATTTAATACCTTATCTATACTCAAAAGCAAAAGTGGCAATTTTCGAAATTTTTAAACTTACGGTTAATGTAAGATTGTTGAATAGTGAATATTTTTACATGTAGCAAAATTGTTGAATAGACTCATAAGTACCTAATTGAAAAAAAAACATTGATTTGCAACCGTATTTGATAAAATTTTGTCAAATTTTTAAATCATTTATTTGGTTAGTTGAATTCTTCCTTACTTAAATTATTATTCATACCTACTTTACTATTTTGTCATATTCTATAAGATATTCGTATATCTTATGCTTAGAGTACAAGATAAGTAGTAGTATTTCAAATTATTAGTGATTTAAGTTTGATATCGAATCCAAGACCCTTTTTATATCTCTATAGTCTAACTATCTGTACTATGGTCAAAAACAAAGTTTGCAATTTACTTGAGACGAGACTTTAGACTTCTAGTATTTCCTCAATTTAGTTTAAAAACTTTGATCTTGAGCTCAAACTTCACTTGGCTTCATAGGCTTGAGGCTTTAGGTTAAAGTATCAGTACCTACTTTATTTTATGTATTAGCATTTAATTGTCAATGTGGTTTAAGTAAATAGTAGCAGACCAGAGGGAAATTGTATAACTTTGTATAATTTTGAGCTTAAGCTCTCCTGAATTAGTAATCGACACGGAGAAAGTCCATTTAGACTATGTACTACAGACTATAAGTATTTACCAGCAGGAGAAAGTAAATAAACCTAAAAATTGAGAAATTTGAGATTTAAGAAACTTTCGAGTCGGACTCTCAAGTCCTCATTTTTTCAAGTTTACAAGGACAAGAAAACACTTTTGATTACTTTCAGTTCCATCTACTTCATGGTTTTTTCTAGTACCTACTTATCTAAAAATATAAAAAACTGGATAGCTAAACTACTGATATATCAGTATTAGTATATAAGTATGGTTAAAGATGTGAAATGAAAAGTTTATATCATATCTGTTATCTGAGTTCTGATGGGAGTTAAAAAAAACTTGTATTATTACTTTTCTACTTGATAAATATAAAATATCTCAGATCTACACTTATCCTTAGTACATACTATATAGTTATGTAATAGTGCTAGGGTACTGATAGTTGATAAAAGGATAAGAAAAAACTCGTTGAACCAAAAAAATCGCATTAACCTTCCGCTGAAATGGTTTCTTTAATTTTCCGCTGAATCGTCATCTCACATTTTGAGACTCAAAAACAGATACGAGTAGAACCATTCGAATTGAAAATTTTACCAATTTGACAAAATTTCTACCTCATTTTAACCATACAAGTTTACAAGTACCTACATATTAATACGTAGTATAGGTACTAACAGAGTATATAAATATAAATGTGTATGGTTTATGTAGGTTTGCTTGTCTAACAATAATTTGATCAAAAGGTAAATTAAGCTTGATGTTGAAAATCAAAATATCAAAGGAATTTGAATTGGAAAATGAAATGAAATGAGATGAATGAATAATGAAAGCCACCAATTTATAAAATGCATCTAAATAGATACATATAGACTAGATTGAGACAATTGGGAAAAATAGGGTTTTGACAAGACCTAAACAACTGCTGAAAATATTTGAAAGAACCAATTTTGAGACAAATTAGATTGCAAGATTTGAAAATTAGGCTTTTACCATATAGGTAACTTTATAGTAATTGAATTCGGATCATTATCAGAATCAAATGTTGGTGTAAAATTTCAAATTTTTTCAAATTTTTCACTTTTTTACCAAAATTTTTATTATAAAATTTGCTACATTTTTTAGCTTTTGAAATCCATAAACTTGCAATTTCTTTGAAAATGTCTTTCAAAATTTTGAACAGATGTTGAAATTTTGAACAAAGCAAATTTTATTGACATTTGATCGATATTACAATTTTTTCATCAAAATGAATTTTTGCCCAATTGTTATGTTAAATTATCTATATCATATATTAAATAGGCAAAATATGAATAAAGTGATATTTTAGTCAAATGTTTGTCTAAAGTCTCGATTTCTATAAGTAAATATTTAAATAGTATCATAGCTAAATATCTATAATAGCATTTAGAGAATCTTATGGATTTCAAAATCGCTCGAATGAACTTGTTACTTATACAGATACTTTCTCTCGAGTAATTTCTGAAAACTGAAATCATAAACTCTAATCTAAAATCTTGAAGACCCTATAAAGTATAAGTAGGGTACTATAAACCATGCTCTTTGAATACCAACATGAAGTAAATGGAAATTTAGAATTTGTATATTCTGCAAAATACAGATATTTGCAAGAACTTGTGTTTCTTACTGCCAACTCCTAGTACTAGGTATATTATTAAGTAGTAGTAGTAATACTAATAATAATAATCATAATCTACAGAAGGTTTCATTTCTATCAAAATATTAAAGTAACAAATGGTGTAAATGTATATTATACCTATAGTATTCAGTACCCTATAAGTATAGTAGTAAAAAAAAATACTTTAAAAAGCCAGAGAAATGTAATGAAATGAGATTTTACTAATACCTACTTGAGACTTGAGAGAGACTACCAGGTATATTCACAATTCTCTACTAAATTTCGTTTAAAATGTACTACGAGTATAAAAAACAAAATAATAATTTTTTTCTGTCTCTGAGCTTTGAAGGGCAGAGTATACAGAAACAGAATACTTTGGAGGATAGCAAAAGTTTATTGAAAAATAAATTGAATTTCAAGTACACACATATACTGTACTCTGATGAAGAATGAAAAAAATTTGTGATACACGAGCAGGCACATAAACAATGTCCTAAACATTCTTGGCAAAAATTTGCATAAACTATATTACATATTTGCAGTCGCAGTACAATTGGTGTATTCTTAGGTATATTTAAGTAAATAAAGGAATGCACTTGACAAACTTCAAACTTTTTCTATTTTTTATGACAATGACATGTAATGGGAATTGGCATAAAAAATATTAATTTCAGCAGACTTTTGTTCAAAGTTTCAAAGTTCAAGTCTCGATTTTGAGCTATCAGTAATCTTAATTTAAACTATAAAAAGGATAAATAATTAGCTTAAGATTAGGCTCAAGTATTTCTTAAGAAATATCTAGAGAACTTGGCAATTATTGATTGATTAAACTTGAGTAAGATCATCGTAACCTAAAAATTTCAAGTGATACTTGGAGAAAATTGGCTTAAATTAGAAAACACTGAAAATTTATTGATTTTAAAGGTTTTTTAAAGTACTTTTAAACCTATATCTATCAGCTGGATTGCTAAAAAGTTAGAAAAATAGGTTTGAAATTTGTATCTTGTAATTAAGATACTTAATATACTTATATAAGTACCTATATTTGAACTGTGTAAAGTTACTTTGAGTTTTACTTGAGGTTTTGTAGAGCATTTCCGAATAAATTTGTACAACTTTTTGATAATTTTTCTATTCTCTAATAATACTATTAGGTATATATAAGTATCTCAAACAATCAGATCAGATCAATATTTAAGTTTTTCGTACCATACAAGACTAGTTTCAAGTATCGTACGGAGTATGATGAAAAAATCGCACAAAAATCCATTTTTTTTCCCTATTCTACAACTATTGTAGTATTCTATTCAATTCATTTAGGTAATCAAATAAAGTGGTATGTATGGTTCTCAAAGTTCTATTAAAAGGGATAGAGTTTTTAGGGAGAGAGAGAGAGAGAGAGAGAGAGAGAGAGAGAGGTAAAGAAAAGTATCTATTGAATTTGGACATAAGAATTGTAGGATTGTTCAAAGTGTTCGAGATGAGAAGAGAGAAAAGAAAAAAAAAGTTTTATATTTTCTAGAGTTCTCAAAAGTAAAACTAAACTTGAGGGAAAAAAAATCCTCAAACTATTGTTACGTTACGAGTATATTTAGTTTAGATAGATAGATCTTTGCAACTTTTTTTATACTAATAGTAGATACCTATATTCTATCATTTACAATACTAGGTAATAAAGTATAGTAGCTATCTATGTGTAAGATTTCTCTCAAGTACAACAAAATAGATATAAACATTGGAGAAAGTTCAAGACAAAAAAAATTCTTTTCTTTTTTTTCGAAATAAAGAAAGAATTTTGAGAGAGAAAGTGAGATCTTTCTGACGAGAGTTTGACAAAAAAAACGAGGACAAAAATGAGGGCTATAAATGTGTGAACTTATTTTTACTACCCTATTCTTATCTCATTTTATTTCCCTATAAATGCATCTATCAGTAGTAGTAGTAGTAGTATCTCCTACAAATACAAAGTATAAAGATTTTTGAATCATAAAAATGAGATCTTTATAAAAATGAACCCTAAAATTTCTCAAAACTTCATAATATACAACTTGTATAAATTAAGTAAAAAGATTGACTTTTTAAAATAAAAAACTAACCTTATTCAATAAAATTTTTGTTACTTTTTAGGCAGAAAAGTCGAAAATTTTGAGATTTTTTTCAAAAGAAAGCTATACTGCCTACTGGGTAATATTATAGATTCGGTATCATAAACTTGCAAGTTGAAAAAATCAGATTTCCAAGCTCGACGAGTAGGCAAAAAATCCAAAGTCCAGACTAATATAATTTTGTTATTTCGGATAATGTCTCGATATTTGTGCTTTCTTTGCAAATTTTTTCAAAATTAAGTATCAGTATCAGCAGTCGTATACTTTAGAGTTTACTATATATCTTCCTAATTCAATTTAGGAACCTTAGGAAGTTAAGACCAGGTTGCATTTCTTTATTTAATGAGATTTTTTGAAATTCTGGGCTGTTTTAAACTTGTATTTAATTTAAACATTTGAGCATTTAATTGAAATCCTCTATGGGTTTCAAAGAAATTTAGAAACTTTCACCCGAAATATTTCTTTAATAAGTTCTTATACATACATTTAAGAGTATAGATACTTTCTCCCTCAAAAACTTTGCAAGTTTTAATTAATGAAATACGATAGGATTCACATTTCATATAAATATTACATTCAAGTTTTAAGAATTTATACTCTCAGGTCCAAAGTCTTCGATAAATCCCGTCTAATTAACGTCTTCAAAATCCATACAAGTTTTGAAAAGTAAGTATATAGCTATCATTATATTTTTCAATATCAAACTTCTCACAAAGACAAAGTGTCAATTAAAATCATATATGTATCTGTATTTAGAATTGAGAATAGAGTTCCATTAGTCTCAGAACTTGTCAAAAAATTTACTTTAGACTTTCTCTCGCTAATTCTTTCGATTTGTGATCCGGCTAAGAAAAAAGTTCCTTTTTTTCTTGAAGTAAGTAAGCAGAGGTAGGGTACTTAAATTGTTGAAATATATCACAGAATCACAAAAGTAGGCACTCATATACAAGTAAAGGGTCAGTTAGGTGATAGGTGATGAAACTATCTAGATACTCGTAGAGAAGGTTTGGACTTTAATATTACAGGTACCTATCCTTAATTACGAATTTGCTAAAAATCAAAGTTAGTTATCGTACCAATATACTGACTAGAATGAATTAAAAATGATAATTTTATTCACTTAAAAGTCCCTTTACTTGATATGGACATTGATATAACTAATAGTCTCGATTTCAGTCCAGTCTAATGCTCTCAGTCAACTTGTCAAGTCATAAATGTACTCGCCATCAGAATCAAAAAAATCACAATCATAATCTCAAAGTCAAAGTCAAAAAGCACTAGTATAGCAGTATTAGTACCGTACTTTTTAAGTGTATTGCAAATAGTTTTTTAAGTCTCAAAAAGATCGATAAAGTACCATTTTTATACTCTTGACTACCACTATAGTATCCTACATAAATACCAGTATCTACATTACCTATAGTTTGATAAAGATTGAAATAGAGAATGTTCAAAATACCCAGTATTATACTTATACATATAATATAGTAGATAGTAGTAAGTAGGTAATAGTAAATTATTATGGTAGGTACTTGGTACTTACTATTATACGAGTATAGGAGAAAGTCAACTAATAAATTATAAATTATTGAACTTGGGGAATCGAATTGTAAGCGGGTCTATCTAGAAACATATTTCAATTAGGTAGGTAAGTATAAGTAAGAAATAGATTAAGATAATGACCATCCAGACAATCTAATCAAAAAAAAAGAGTTATAAATTGTACAGCCAAATTACACATTGTAAATTAACTGTAAATACATAATTACTAGATCATAATCGTAAGTGAATGAGACTTGTTGAAAATTATATCGTAAAAAGTGTACATGATACCAAAAACTGTGTATTAATTATCAATTTTAATCAATTTCTATATAATAATGTTTATAAATCTCTGAATGTTGACTATTATTACTATTATTATGTATTATGTAGAAGGTATTATAAAATTGTGCTGTTTGCTCAAATTATGATGATCTATAATGTTTTATTGATAAATTTTAGAGTAAATAAGCTAATTAAATCCACCATTAAATTAACTCACGAGAGGCAGCAGGAACTGCTTTAATTGTTTACTATAAAATATACTGTGTAACTTAATTTAAGGATAAAATTATTAACTCAATAAAAATGTTTTATATACGTGAAATCTCTCTTTAAATACTTATTTTCATGCATCAACGACAACATAAAATATCATAAACTTTTAATTTAATACTTGATAAATATTTGACTTTTATTTCATCTGAAATATAATTTAATTTGGTTAATTAATACTTTTTTTAAAACATTATAGTAATAGAGAGTAAATAATAAGTTAAAAGTACAGATTTCGAGACAGACAATAGATTTTTTTTTGCACTTTTTTTCAAATAATTTCAATTTAAGTAAGCTTGCCGTTAAAACGTCCATTATTTATTTTAAATCTCTCTTCAGTTTAGATTTTATATTGGTCGGAGATGATGATGATGTTAGATGAGATACAGGAATTGTTGTAACACTTGTATTATTATTTGTAGTCGTGACTTGACTTGAAGGATTAGAATTTGTACCAACAGCATGAGATGAACTGATTATCGTTTTACTGGGTGATATGCTAAGACCGGTAGTACTTGTTGAAATTTCTAAATGATGATGATCTTGACTATTATTATGTCGACCTTGATCTCGAACAGCTCCACCCGTCAAATCGATCGTAAGACCACCTTTGGTCACTCCTAGTCCAGCAGCTACATATAAAAAAAAGAGAAAAAAATCAAATATTTAATAAACTTTCCGAAAAACTTAAATAACATTGCGTGCATTTTACTTTTGAAGTTTAAGATTATATACAAAATACTAAAAGGTAGCCCAAAACCAGTATCATCAAAGATCAAAATAAATACCTTCTAATTATGATTTTTTTTATTAAAGGATAGAAAACCCTAAACCCTAATCGTTAAGTACCCTACCTGACCTCATTTTTAAAAATAGACAAAAGTTGTCCAAATTTCTAAATAACTCTGTAGGTAACATGTGATAAATTCAAGAAATTAATATATGATTTTTTAAGCCATCATTTTATTAAAAATATTCATATTCAATCTTATAACGATATTTTGTAAGTTTAGGTATATCGTACATTTTCTAATTTGACATTTTCTCAATTGACCAAATGACCTCCCTCGTCAGATTTACAACAGTTAAAAGATAAATTACATATTAGTTTACTACGTCGGCAGCTCTACTAAAAAAACCTTCAAGATCTCACAGGAATTTATATTACAACTACGTTCTGTCCACCCAAAGACCTCAAAGTATTTAATCCTCCGTAAAATAAACTTTTTCTAGAAACTAGGAACCCTTCAAGTGGCGTTGGCGTTGACATGCTATGCAGCTCAGAAAAACCCTATTAAACCAGAAGCAGAAGCCTTTTTATGTAATTCTCTTTTTTTATTTCCCGATTTACAGATTTGGAATTTTGGACTTATCCTTTACGAAATGGACAGACAGATACAGATACATAGTAAAATAAAATCTCGCCCAAGGCGGAAAAATAATACTCTTGCACTACTAAATGTGATCGCTCTCTTGTGCTTGTGTGCTATGTCATAAATCTTATCCAAATAATTCAATATATTTAAAGAATCACTACTTGTCTCTGATCCCTTGCTTGCCCATCGAATTCTTAGAAAAAAATACAAATAAAGAAAAGAGAGAATAATATTGAGTTTTCAATCTTGTCTTTCAACACTTACTTGATTCTCAAAGCACACAATTATTGATTTTAAAAATCTCTTTCCGTTCTGTTTCGCAAATTCACACACTCCTTTTTGTTGTCAATACTTAAAATTTCAAAATACATCTAGTGCCAAAATTTTATTCAGTTAACTTTTATCTATATTCTATTTCTATACCAAAGTTTATGTTTTCTATCTGCTTCACTATCCAGAATCGAAATAAAATAAATATAAAACTCGTAATCTAATCGTTATTCGTGGCAATCACATAGCCCGCACTTTATGCAAGTTTGTCCAAATAAAATCCAAATGGAATAGAAATATTTCTGACTATTTTCAAAATTATTGCGAAAATTATAAATTATAATAATTTTTAAATACTTCGACCTTATCAAACAAGAATTCAAAATGTCTTATTATTACATTATATTAGCAGTTTTTCAATTAAACCGGGCTTCAAATTAGGCTTTGTTCTCACACACAACACAATACTTTTTAAGCCTCCTATTCTATCCCAATTCTAAAAGTAAGAGAGTTAAATGGGTAAAAGAAAGGAGCTTATGAGATTAGCCTTTAAAACTTTAAATAGAAAAACAATGAATTTTCGAAATTAAAGGAGCAAATAAATAAATGAATCTTACCAGAAGCTGAAGCGAATAAGGCAGCAAAATTGGCCGGAAGTAATCCATTGTTCAGAGGCAATAATGGGGGCATTTGTTGAATTTGGTCTTCTCCATCAGAACAACTCATTACATCAGAGCTTTCACCATCCTTGAAAAGTAAAAAAAAAATCACAAAATTAGTACAAACATTAATAAATATCGTAAAAATTATAGGGGGTAAGTAAAGTAGATCAAATAAAATCATTGATTTTAAACTGCACAGCTAACAATCAAATCACTCACATGAAAGGAAGTACAAGGACACAACATATTCTTTAAATTCGCCTCAATTTTACTTTTCTCAATTTACAAAGATCCGAATCTTTATACCTAACAAGCAATTGTACCTTATTTTTAATTCACGATCACGATCAGTAAAAAATGGCTTTATTTGATTTGCTATCTGTAGATTTTGATTGTAGATTACAAACTTAAAACGAATTCCAGTTTTCTAATTGCTTTACAATTTACAATACCAGTGTCATTAATATCCAAAAATCTCTAAAGATATATAATCTAGCAGCCGAAAAGTAAGCAGGTAGGTACATTATTTTTAGAAAAAATTTGGAAACTGCCTAATACTTTAAATAAGTATTATTGTAATGACTCAAATACCCCTTTTCTCGTGGAAAAACGAGAAAAGATTCGGAAATAAAACTCATTCAAGCCTGTCTCTTTCTATTACTTTAATCAATTTGTTAATGCTAACACTAACGATGTACTTTTTCCAAGTCTTTTCCCGAGACTACAATAAAAGAGGTAGAGAATTGAGAAGAACCGAAGAATCAAGATTGAGATGATGTGGGAATACAAAATTACAAAATTTAAGCTAATTTAAATCCTTGAAAAAGACTTAAAACCCTCCATCTCGATCCAAAATTCCTAATAAAGAACAATTTTTGCACTTTTTCCTTTTCTTTTGCTTTACTTAACTTCTTTTCCAATTCCTGCTGATTTCCAACTCAACTATTTCTTCAATTTCTTATCTTTTCAATTCTCATTCACTCTCTGAAACACTTATCTCATTCACCCAATTCTTCAATACATACATGTACCTACTACCATATAAGTAAGTACTTTATAGACTCAATACATATTTACTCAAATCTTCAATTCGGAAACGATTAGATCATTTAAAATGTCTTACAGAAAATACTCAAATTGTACTAGAAATAGTAAATACTACTTGAACGAAATCTCAAATCCAAATATTGAAATAGA
This sequence comes from Nanhermannia cf. coronata Gr-Ori-00579, assembly GCA_034699045.1. Lineage (NCBI taxonomy): Eukaryota > Metazoa > Arthropoda > Arachnida > Sarcoptiformes > Nanhermanniidae > Nanhermannia > Nanhermannia cf. coronata Gr-Ori-00579. Next base: position 18,402 of record JAQIXA010000746.1, read on the forward strand.
ATCAAATTCAGCAGAATTCAAGAGCAAATTATCTAGTAGAGACTACTGTATTCCTATGTAGTCTATAGAATAGAACTGTATTAAATCTTTCGAAAAATTCAAATTACTTCCTCTATAAAATTTACATTTTTTAAGGATAGTAATAATTTTTCATAAAATAATTTGAAAAATTATTAGAAAGATGTCTCATTAATTAAGATTGAAGGCTAATAAAGACCTAAACTACTCGACTAAAAAACTTTTTTTCTACTCATCAAACTCTCAAAAAATAATTTCATCCATAACTAGAAAAATTTTTAAACTAAAAATTTGAAGGGAATATGACTAACTTCTATGACTACATTTTTCTTAAAAAATGAATTTATCAAATTAATTTAATTATTTTGACATTTTGCATTCAATAATATATCAGAATCCCTTATACCTACTACTTGCGTAGAAAAACTTTTTCCCAAATGAATTAACATTTTGTACTGACTACTTACTACAACTACAAGTAGGTACTTTCATCATTTTTACATAGTTTTGAACAAGAGAAAGAAAAACTTTACTACTAATACTACCTAGCCTAGGTAATACTTATTACTATCTGTAACTACAAGTAAAGTATTTAAGTACAAGTTTTTACTCTCGAATTCTGTATCATAAATCATTAATCATCATTTGAAGGGGGCTAATGATGTCATACAAAGACAAATTGTATCTTCGGCTCGCACACTTGAAAAGCACTTTACTTTCAATTAACTATTTATAAGTACCCACTACTACTACTTCTATCTATTTATAAGTATAAGGCCCATAATGATACTAGACATTCATAGTTAAAGCATAGATAGAAATTAGAAATAGAAATAAATGGATTCCAAAAGTCTCAATGAAGATCAAGAATAAATAATTGCTCCATATTAACACTTAACACCATTAAAATAAATTGCATACCTATTTCTATCTCCTAGAAATTCCTCGAGCATTTTCTCCCAGAAATCTCTCATCTACTCAAAGTGCAATTAGGCACTATGTACCAGTAGAAAATATATAGAATTTTAATAGCCCTTTATATACTACTACATTGTACCATACTATGACTATGACTGTATAGTATACCTACTTAACATTAAATATTCATTCCAAATACCATTCTACCAACAAAATAACAATGAAGAATTGAGTAAAAAGCACATTCATATGTGATTAGAGCAGGTTCTATGACCTCCCACCCACTGTCTAAGGACATCTGGACACTTAATTGCAATTAAATCCAGCTCAATAAAGTCCGACTGCCATTAAATTTCACAAGTCTTATAGCTCTACTCCAGCTCTACATTTTAATACATTTTAGTCCGAATTCGGACAATCTAAAGGTCAATTAAAATCACAATAAGTCACATGTGGACACTGGATCTCATTCAAAATACGAAGAAACAACATACCAACAAGCTTACTTAACTTCCAACAACTAACAACTAGAAGATTTTTTATATAGCCAGGGGCATAACACAGGTAAATTTATCATATACCAATAGAACTACTACTTCGTAGTAGTACCTACTACATAGTAATACTGAGTAAGCAAGTAGTAAAGGTAGTATTTTTATATTCGAGATTAGAGATAGGGCAAGGTAAGTGGAAAGGTACCAAAGGGAAATCAGTCTTGCCTCAACTCTCAACCAATATAATATCCCAATTCAATTCAATATTCCTCTGTATCTACACTATATTTCAATTACAGCACCTGTGTTTTCAAACCCGGGTTAAATCCTCTGCCGATACCCGGATCCTTAAATAAACCCACCAGAATCATTTGCCAAGCTAAAAAATATATCCAGGTATAAAATTTATAACTCAATTTGTCTAAAATTACGTTTTTTTTTCACCTGCTGAACTTCTACTTTGTGTCATATTACCCCTAAATCTTAAATTACAATGATTCTTTATAACGAATCTTTTATAACACTTTTCATTATAAAGAGTTCTAGTCGTACTACAACATTATAAAAAATAACCATATTAGATTACAAATTCGGTTTTTTTAATACTTTTACATTTAATCTTGCAGGATGACAATGGACGATGGTCGAATTTTCTTGGTAGTGATTCTGTTGCAGCTAAAATTGGAGCCAGATTAAGCTGGTAAATTAAAAATTAATTGATTTTAATTAAGAACTAGTACATTTTGAAGAGATAAATAGGTACAAAAAAGATATTTATTTTAATGGGGATTACATACTTATGTATTTAGATAGTAGGAGCAGGGTACTTATAATGCATGTGCTATCTGATCTATCTATAATCTATACCCTACCTACTATAAAATGGGAGAAAATTAATGAGGCTTGGGTCAATTTCATAAATTTACATTTCAATTCAAATTAGAGCAATTGAACCTTATCCTATAAAGATAAAAGTGAATCTCTATACTATATGTAATACATCTATCGATTTACAATAATTCTCTCAAATGCTCTGAAAAATAAATTATGCAGATCTTATGTTACATCTTAAAGACAAAGTACAAAGTTTAGATTACATAGATTACCCGAGAATAATTGCTGTAATGAAAGCAATTAACTTTAAAATCTCCCATTTGGGTATTATAAGTATCTACTAGTACTACTACAGTTTTAAAAATCCATTATCTGATACTAAATAACTGTAATAATAGTAGTAACTTAAGGTCTCTTTTTTATTTATACTTTCAGATCATGATCTTGTCACTTTTCAAGAAAAATTTCGCCATAATGTGAATCTATGGCTGAGAATGGAATAAATAACAATATCTTTGTGGGTGAGTGAATTGTACAAAATTTGATAAATTATCTATTTCTCAAATCCTTATATTTGTGCCTGTAAACTGTAAACAAGATAAATAAACATTTTTTTTCATCTCAAATTCCAGACCTAGACAAACCACAGTGACTGGATTTTCCCCAAATGGGTATATATGAGACAGCCATCTCAAAAAAAAAAATTTCAAGTCACAAAGTCGTAAGCAAAAAAGTCTATTTCGAATAATTTATACGATATTTCGAACTACAAAAAAAAGTATATTATTTAATCAAAGAAATCTCTTTCTCTTTTTTTGTCTCAAAAGATCGAAACTGCAGATCAAGGGGGGATTCTATTAAGTCATATGAAAAACTACAGCTCTTGCCAAAAACAAATACAAACGTATAATAAATCTGTCAAAAATTTTTTGAGGACGTGTTCTGGGCGTAGAAAAAAAGGACTAGAGGACTAATTTGACTTTTTTGACTATTATTATTTTTTTTCTCAATTGTTTTAACAAGATCTCAAGACTCACCTCATTATGAATATTCATATTTTGATCATAGTACAATTTGTATATTTTAAATTAAGACAAAAAATTCAAATTCGAAGAAACCTTATGACTTGAGACATAAGACATAGAATTATTTATAATAGGTTACTTTTTTTGCTTTTGTTGTACAATCGCCTATAGTACTTTTTATCATAATTCATAATTGTTTATCTTTATACTTGAAAAAGAACCCATACAGTTACTAGTATTACTCAGCTAGGGCTAGGTACTATCATTATTTGAGATATACAACTGAGAATGGATACTTTAAATTATAATAGTAGATAGGATACTTAAGTACTATTTTATACCCATTCTTTCTCATTAGCAACATTCTTACTCGAGTTTGCATATTTGAAATGAAAAAAAAATTACTTTTTGTGACTTTGCCTTTTTTTCGCATACATAAGCATTTGCATAAAAAAGATTTTAAAAAATCACACAATTACTCTCTGGTATGGTCGCTTTTGTCAGGACATTACAAATAATTGACATCAACTTAAATCTTAAATTCTACATTTTACATGACTCAAGGTCGCAATTACAATAGTTAAATAAAGCTAATAAGTATAGTTAAACATTGTTATTCGTACTATGCTAAATAAATCAATAAAGATTTTTACAATAATGCGCGGTTATTTCTTGGCATTTGCATACACGTTAGTTAGTTACATTACAGTATTATAAACTCGAGTTTAGTTAGATAATTAGGTTTACATAAATTACAATTAAAAAAGTACTAGTCTCATTAGTTTAAGTTAAATGTAGTTGATAGAACTTCTAGTCTAGTACAATTATTATATTTTATAAATAAAAAGATTTTGGTTACAATAAAAGTAGTAGTAAAGAAAAAGTGTAAGTACAAATTAATTCATTAATTTAGATCCCAAGAAAAAGTTAGTCATCAATTTACCATCTAATCTATACCTCGTTACTTTTGTTTTTTGTCTGAGAAAAGTTAGACAGGTAATTTATCTTTTTTAAAGCTTTTTTCTTTCTCTATTTCTTTCTTTATTTCTAATATCTACTATACTAGTAAACTTCAAGTAAAAAAACCTATTTATTTATTCTTTTATGCTTTCTCTTTTAATTTCTAACTTTTTTCTACATTTCCTACTATTCTAGGTATACAATCTCAAATATTTAAATTCTGAATCTTAAAATACGATTATTTCTTTGCTTTCTCTTTTAAATTGACACAAAAATCTCAAAATCTCAAAAAGAAATAAAGTCGATTTGTGAATTTATGACGACAATCGAATCTCACGCTCTTTCTGAACCACAAAATATACTCAAGTATATTTATTTAATAAAATTAACTGCAAGGTGTGTGTTGAGAAATTAACTTTTTTTCTCTCTCAAGATTCTTTTGAGGAAGTCCCGCCCTAATTTACAGGCGAAAAATCCACAAATCGACTCCACCCTTGAGTAATTCTTCTATTACTAAACTACCACATCTCAAATACTCATAAATATTCATTCAGACTCGTGTTCATACTTGAGATTTTAGATATTTAAATTACACAGGTAAGCAAGAGTGTCCGAATTGTACAAAACTACTAGTAAAATAAAAAAAAAACAAGTGTGAATATCTTATAATCACGGACTTACTATTTTGCATACCTGTACAGGTAACATTATAAATTATACTTATAACTGGAGGAGTTAGGAGTTACTTTAAGCCTATCATTATTTCTCTCATTTAATCAACTACCTGAGATCTCGAGGTATAGAAATAATACATACAAGTATACAATAGGTACCTAGTACAGAATACAAATCTCAAGATTCAGAATTTAAAATTCGAGATGGTCATTAACGCCTATATAAAAGCCTATAAAGAATTCGCCAATGAGAATTCATTTTTTATTCTATCTAAGCTATCTACACACAAGTACAAATGTACACAAGTAAATATCTCAAAAGATCTTTTTAAATGAGTAGAACAGGATATTTAACTTGTTGTTATTATAAGCTAATGTACGAGTATTAATTTATAATCTATCTAGAAACTTATCGAATGAATTACTGTCTAAAGAGTTATTAACTTTCTAAATTGTAAATTACAAATACCCACTCATTACGATTAATATCATACATTTCAGACTACAATTAATTGTTGTCTTTTCATTAACCTTTAAATATTTAATGGATAAAACCCTCCATATCAATATCAGTATATTGTAATTTGATGATTATATTATTTTCTTTTTACAAATGTCTCATTTTTCTTGTCTAAAGTAGAAAAGTTGTATTTTATGTGTTTTTACAAAACGGGTTATTTTGTATCGTATAAATGAATTAACCTTATCATAATAATTAGTTAATAATACAAAATAACTTAAAATATGTCTACTAACTAGCACACTTAAATACTCTACATATATATTTTCTATAGTCCGTACATCTAGGACTCGTTGATTAATGAATTAATAACATTTTTTGTTTTTTGATAAAAGTAATCTTAATTATCTTAATTATAATTAGCACAATTACAAATATCTTAAAAGCTACGAGTAGATTACTCTAAAATATACAAAATGTAAAATTATTGGGAGCTAAAAACAACAACAGATGATTAATAAAGTTATTAAGAATTTTTTTAGATAAATAAAATATCACAGTTTTATCGAGGTTATGCATACCTAAGTTAATATTATTCTTACTATTAAATCAAAATCAAACAATTCCTAAAGGTATATATTAAAGCTTTTAGCTTCTAATAAACAAAGTTGTACCTAACTTATTATTAGTTAAAAAGGTAATATAAATCTAAACCAAAAAACTTCAATTTCATAATTTTTCGTTATAAAAAATCATAATTTGTTCCCATCATTTCAAACACTTTTCAAATTCTCAACCTTTTAAAATATTTTGGCATCAAAAGAGATTTTTTACTTATGCAAACATTTTAGATTTACAAAAACAAGGTTTTTATCTTTTGTTTTATTGATATAAAAAACAAGATTAGTCTTTTGTTTCTCTTTCGTATATATTAAACCCCAGATTTAAAAGTTGAAATGGATATTTTACAAACTTAAAAAATCTAGTCCTGAATCCTGAAGCTTTAAATATTAATGATCATATGGGGAATAAAAAAACCACTAAAACCCTTTTAACTTAATTACAGTGGACACAAAATGCTTTTTGATAAAATTTCCTGTACTTTTCATCACTTTTTGACAACATAGTCGAGCCTAAGTGACTTGAACCATATGTAAACAGGCAAAATTAATGATAAATCGATCATAATGAGAGCAGATGGACATTTTATACAAGATCCAGTAGTTGTTTTTTAATAATATGGTGGGTGTTACTCTGTGGTGTTGGCTTAAAGGCTAAAAGAAAAATTCCTACAACCCATCATCCAACAACAAGCAAACAAGTAACAAGATTCAAGAATCCCCTATAATTAAGTACAATAACATCTTAAAGGGCTAAGGCAAAAAAAAAATGTTTTCAACTTTTTTTAAAAGTGAATCATTCAGGTAAAAATAATATACATAGTAAAAACGTAATTCCTGTCCTCTTGGTTCTTTTCAACATAGTCTAAGGACGTTTAGATCAAAAAGATTGACTTGACTTGATTGTCTTATAAACCTCCTCAGAAGTTGTAATGGCATTATAGCACCTTCTAAATTACTAAATGTTCATTATTTCTATGAATATGAGGAAAAAAACAAAAAATAATGCCCACATTTTCTCTACATGTACTTGTTTCATAGCTTGTATACTTGATTGTAGTCTCGCAATGATCAATTTATATTCATCTACTCGTAATAGAAGTACCTACTACTATTATAGAGTATAGTACAGTACTATTCTAGTATGGTACCTATTTTTTATTCTTGTAAAATAAAAGAAGTTTCGAGTCCTATAGATAATAGTCATCTGTCTTAATAATAATAATGAATGTATAAAAGAATAATAATACTTCACCCAACATAAGTTAGAAAAAAACTTTTCTCAAAAAACTAAAAACAAGGTACACACGTGGGAGGACTTGTCTTGAGCCAGCTAGCTTGAGACTTGAGAGTGAGATAGGCACGAGACAACCAACACTATCAAATCTACCTATTAAATTATTCTACACTATTCTACTACGTTCTCAAAAAAACTTTTTCAACTTTTATGCATAATAGATCTAGTCCTAGTACGTGAGATTTTTATTTAACTTCTATACTTATACTACTGACTTGTGAGGAAACTGAGGACAACTCAAATTCAAGATGAGAGTTTTAAAATTTAGATACTTTTTACTAAAATGATAGGCTATTTGAGAGACTCAATTTTTATTTTTATAGTTTCACAACATGACACTCTGCTCTGGATGCTTTTGTTTTTCGGACTATCTAGAGTATCAACATTCGTGTGTGCTAACAACTACTATAAAGTATAATCTCTAATCTAATATGTAGAATCTACGATGCTCGAACATTTTGTTAAAAATATAAATTTTGGTAGGGCATTATATATTGATAAAAACTTAAAGTTTTTCATCTATCAATCAAACCTCCAAGACACCTGAGGCAGTATATTTTAAACAACTAGTATCTTCTTATCTTAATCTCAGAAAGATTTGAATGACATTCCATCAGAACAGTTTAATTTGAAGTCGTGTGCGGCCAAATCTATTATGATTATGTCATTGTCATAATATACTAAATATATGCCGAAGTATTACCCTATTGATCTTTTTTTCTCCCCTTTCTTTTTGTTTGAATTTGAAATGACAATCATAAAACTATTGCAATATTGGCTCGACTATGACAAAGACAAAAAGAAAACGAATAACTACAAGAGCTACGGGGTCATTCACGAAATTGAAAGATACTTTCATTTCCTCTGACTGAAATCATGATTTGTTTACATAATCTCTTCTGAAAATATATTGAAAAATTTTGAGAAACATGATTCTAATATAATCAATTAAATTTTATGAAAAATACTTATGAAAACATACCTAATCTCTAATAAAAAGTTTAATGGAAAAAAAGTGATGAGTAATACATTCAATAACCAAATTTTTTTTATCCACATAGAAAAATTAAAAAGGTTTTAGCAATTCAATAATCATTATAGAGGTATTCGAATTTGAAGTAATAACGAAGAAAGGATAAATTGGCAAAAGGCACTTTAAAAGTTCGAACAATAATTCTCATACGAGTAAAGCCTATAAACTTTATAGACTTTTGCATTTATAAAGTTAAAGTTAATACCCTATAGGTAGTTTTGAAAACTATTTCATAATTAGAATGGCAATATAAAATGATCTAGATTTGTTAATTTGATACTTATAATACTACCTACTTACAATTTAATATTTTATGTATATAATTCTCTGAATAAGTACAGTTAATAGAGTAAAGTCTAAAGGTAAAATAAAATTACTAATAAATACTTAACAAATAAGTTTTGTGAGTTGTTACCAAATACATAATATCTTATACACTTTTATGCACAATTAAAATTATGGCTATCGGAATGTAATAAAGTAGGGGTTACTGAAATTAATTAATCAATCCTTATCAAGTGTATCTCGAGTATAATAAATTTGTATGTACAACATATGAAAATCCAATTACTGGAATGAATTAAAAGTATAAGGAATGGGTACTGTACACACATATAATGAATGCTTTTGTGCAAATTATTAATCTAAAGCTAATCTAATTAATTATTCATTTCAATTCGTGTGGTTACAACAAACTGGCATATAGACATAAAATAATTAATATTGTGATTACACACACAATTCAAAAGAATTTAAAATAATGGGACCAAATAAAAATTATAAATCTATCTAATCCGAATCTGTACAAATTTACTACCCTATCCTATGATGCCTACAAGTATAACACTTTCATTTTTGTTAATTTTTCCTACTACCCCTTTTGAAAATCTAATGCAAATTATTATGTACATCATAGCCTATTGAACTTTTATATTTTACATGACATATTGGATAAAATAATAAATTTGCACCACTTTTTCAAGTCATATGGATATTAGCCTTGTACAGATCCGTTTTTGGATTCTGATTATTGATTTAATCTACATAAAAATGTGAATGCAAAAGCATAAATCTGTTCGAAAATATGTTCCCTTTTCAATCGAAGACTCTCGTTTGAATAGAGAGTAAGTAGCACTCATAAAATATTTACAACTAATATACCTCCTAATATCTTTGAATATGAATGATAATGGAAGGGACTTTATATTTATCTTAATGCTTGATAAACCATAACTATTTATTCCTTTTTTTAGAGAAACTTCTACAAGTAAAGAAATGCTTATCTAAAAATTATTTCGGTCAAATCAATCTTAAACCTGGTGAAATGGATTTTGTTACTATCTGAAATATAATTCTTTAAAATCCTGTATTTAAATAAATTTAATCTTGGTATGTATAATGGCTAATGGTATAAGAAAAAAATGAAACCAAATTAATTTTTTTTAGATAATTGCTCCTTTACTTGATTCGGAACGGAATGTATTTTTGCAACTTTTTACTTTCACTGGATAGTTAATAGCTTAATTTAGCGTGGCATATGATTCAAATGAGTCGGTGAATGCATTCCCCCATGGGGATAACACTGAGGTGGCTGAGGGTCAGAGGGATAATGATACAGGACATTTGAAGTTGGTGAAGGACTATGTGGAAACATCATACTGGAGGGAACGGCTGGATTCGAGTGGTAGTTATTGTTTAAGGGAGATCCATAGATTGAGGGAGAGTGGTGAAGGCTCATTGCCTGGGCCTGAGTCGTGTAAGGGGAGGAGCTTAATCTTACTTTCGATTCTCCATGATCGGAGCCATTCGGATCGGCGGCTGCAACATAAAAAATAATAAGGTTTATTATTAATATAAATACATAAGAATAGTAGGTAATCATTAATTTTATGGTAAAAACACCTAATGAGAATTTTGGAATCCTCAATCAAATCTTTCGATTATTTTTCAATCGCAATCTCATTTTTGATCTTACTAACTAAATATATTATGTGTTATTTAGTCTCGTTTTTAGAAATAGATATACCTAATACCTACTTATTATATTATAACTATTTTATAATATATATAATTTTATAATTATTAACTTTTTAGTCATATTTAACTAGTTTTTTATATTAATTTTCAATTACTAACCAAAATAAGATTACCTATTCTAGTATATTCATACAAAAACATTGTACCCTACCTAATACCCTAAACAATCAATTATCAATCTACCAACCAATCTAGGATAAAAGATATATATATATTATATTATTATACCAATAATTATTAATTTTTTTAGTCATATTTGGCTATTTTTTGAGATTTTTAAATATTAATTTGCAATTAATTAAGCCTAATCAATTGTTAATTTTCAACTTATACTTATCTTTTCTAGTTAATTAATGTGATTTTTATATTCATACAAATGCATTGTACCTAAACAATCCAATATCAATTATCAATCAACCTTGGTACCTATTTATTATAAAGTTTTCAAGTAATTTTGACTTTAAATTGACAATTATCTTAGGTAGGTACCTCGTGAATACTTTATTTTAATTTTTGAATAAAAAAACTTTGAAATAATTGAATACCATATGTCAGCTCTGTTTCCTCGTATCCAGTCGCCGACATTCTCTGAGAATCCCCGGGAATCGGTGGATCCGGCGAGTTTAGACAGGTTTGGATCAGAGCTTTTCCTACAAATTACAAGTTTCATTGTAAAAATTGAAAAACAATTGAGAAGCATGAATCAATCATCCAGATCCAAAAAATAAAAAATAACGATTTCCGGTAGATTTTTAATTTAATATAACAAAAATATATTGATTTGTACGGATTAAATAAAGTAAAATTAATAGATAGGTATCTAATACCTACTTTTAAAATTTTTGTAAAAGATTTCAAAAAGGAAAATTTACTTCAAAGATTTATATTGTTGTAATACTTATGGAAAATGATAATGAAAGTAAGAAACTACTACTATGCTAGTACTAGTCCTATGTTGACATAAAAATACCTATTACATAAAGCATGAAGAGATTTTAAATAAATTTTTAGATTTATCTAGAGTATGTACAGTACCTGCTTCTGAAGTAATCATTGGTTGCAATTTTCTTGTGGCAAACGTATACACATGGCCTGTTTCACTGGCTACCAGAAGCATTACTTGGGTCCCCGTTAAAGTTGACAACTCGTATGCCTAGATAGAAAAAAGTAATTAAAACACATGATAAATTATCCATTTATTACGAAAGATTTTAAAAAATAATTTAAATATCTGAACTATCTGAACTACTATCACATTTATACTACTAGTACTAGTATCTAGGTATAAATTTATACTAATAAATTAAAGAGAAAGCATGTATCATTTTAAATTAACTTTCTTACACAAGTATGAAAAGAAAAATCAAAATAACTCGTTGCTTATTAAGAATAAATAGAGCATATCTACAAAATAATGAATACCCTAGTAGAATAAGATATAAGTAGGTATTAGGTAGATACTAGATACCTAAAATGAATATTACAATGTACTTTGTTAGACCCTTCAAACTGTCATCAACATACATGATAAATATACTCCAATTATGAATTATGATTATGAAAAGTAAACATTTAGATTAATAATACAATTTAGAACTTTAAAAGGAAAGATTTGAATCATATAACAAGGACAAAGAAGGTAATGTACATTATTTGTACACTTGCAATTTACAATATAAATAAAATGGTTGGTCGACTTGGTTGTCAAAAGCCATTTTAAGTTAACTATTAATTGTAGACTACATTTAAAAAAGTCTATCTTTTAATAAATGAGCACAATTTATTTCGAAAGTATTTAGAGAGAATTTCACGAAAGATATAACTACAGTATATAAACTACGATTTAACTAAAAGGATAATACATACAAACAATTCTACATCTACAGATATATCTATCCCTAGTACTCGTATTCAAATAAATTTTTAAAAAATGATTGAGTGAAGAATAAAAATATAATGAAATCATAATGAGGCGAGATCATTATAGATAGAGAGATACTTTTTTGGTTAGGTCTCCAGCACCATTGCCAATCTTAAGTATCTTAAAATGCAAAATAAAAGCATAATTCACAATTAAATAAATAAAATATTAAATGAAAGACCACTTTACTACAAAACTTGATTCATTTCATAACTTTTGCACAGTATGAGTGTTTTTTTCGTAGCCAAAAAAACCTTTTTTGTTTTGTTAAATTATCATTTCCACAGGTGATAAATTTAAACTAATCGTTATCTTGTCAAATGTACACGGCCAATAACCAATACAGATATATTCAATTACCACCACCTCCATTATTGCAATCAATCGACCAAAAAAATCTTTCACATAAATAAGATAATGGTCTCTAATGTCATTTTATGAGCTGTAGGAAGTTGAAAACCGTTGAAATTGCCAAAATTCATACTGATAATTATTCAAGAAAACATTGACGACGAATATCATCGAAAGAAAGAAAGGTCATGGCATAAGTACATTATAATATAAACCGAAATTGGTCAAGAATCCCACCCATTACTTTACTTGAGTCGTATTAGGCAGCAAACCTAATATAGGAATTGAGTAAGGATGATCAATAAGGAGATCTTAAACAGTCCAAAAGAAAATTTACTCGATATAGTACATACCTATTAGATTTTTTTGGAGAATAGAGTACGGTACCTTTTGTAAAGTAATTCACAAAAAACCCTTATTTGAGAGCACATTCATTCACTAGTAATACAGAGAGTAAAAAATAAGATAAATGAATTTTTGGTTTGGACCGATTTAGATAGAAATTCAAAGTAAGAGTTAAGAAAAAGATAAATACGACTGCCTAGATATGGAAATATAGGTATAAGACTTTCCATTGAAATTATAATCTACAGATTACAGATAAACTTAAGATTATCAAATGAAATGCACAATGTTACAAAATATGAATATGTATCTAGAAAATTTAAAGAGTTTAAAAATAATCCAGTCTCTGTAATTATTAAGCAAAATTGAGTCTATAAATTATTTTTTAGTCTCTCGGCTTGTCTTTTTTCTATGCTATAATGCTATATGATTCTAGTCTATTTATTTTAGAGGAGTGAAGTAAACATGATATTTCGTTTCTATTCTCTTAAACTTAAGTCTTGCAATTGCAATAGTATTTTCTTTCAGTCAATAAGATTCTACCCACGTTCAGGTAAACTTATCCCATGTAATGTACAATTATATGTAGATCAATCAAAGATTAAAATAACGATTTATGTGACTAACTCCCATCATCGTACACATCTAACACTCATATTTTATTTTATACCACCCTTAGGACACACTATGAACAGACAAATTATGCAAATCTAGCCAAGACCTAAGATTTAAAATGTACTTTTTAAATCAATCTTTTATTTTAAATAAGTTAAGTAGGTAAGAAAAAGAAAAGGATCCTACATCCACAACTAAAATACAATAAGTAGGTAGGTTTTAGAATGCATTGCATTTGCATATGAAATATTTTTGAGTCTAGAGGAATTTTTAAACTCCGAGAATAATTTTACCCCGTGTGTAGCAAAACAAAATAATCCTTTTCTTAAAAAAATCCTCGTACTAGTATAATACCTACCTATTTACATTTACTCATTCTCATATCCATTCATTGTCAAAAGGACTTGAGATCTCTTGCAATACTATAAAGTAAAAAAGTAGGATATGTAGGTACAAATACTAAATACAAGAATTGATAGATGAATATACCATACCTTAAGCTTGAGTAATAATAATATAATAATATGTATCTGTATAGGCAATAGGTAAATTGTATATGAATATGTATCTTTTAACTAAACATGTATTCAAGTGGAAGTAGACAATCGAGTCGAGACGATAAATGAAACACTCTTTATTTGTAAAGTGTCTAATTATTTAAGGACTCAATTTATCGAAAAACTGAAAAAATGTAAATATATCATTTTCAATGTGTAGATTATGAATATGATGATGATTTTTAATTATAATGATGATCAAGTGGTCATATGAGGACTTAAAGTGACACATGTGCTCGCTGGCACCACCGAGAGGCAAAGTCATTAGCATTTAGCGTAGCATGGGATACATACGAGTAAATGTAGATGAGAAAAAAAGGTGTAGGTATACTTGAATGATGAGCTTCGAATAAATATACCATACCTAAAGCTAAGGTACCTAATATTATATTTACCTTTGCACATGATAATTGTAAAAAAAATAGAATCAAGACTTTAAAATAATCTCTATTACGTATTTGTATCAAGTAGGTATGTATCGTATCAAACCAATTAAAAACCTCTATAATATGTACCCTATTATGCTTACTACCTAATTTTTATAGGAAATTGCCTATTATTATTATTATTAGTAAAAATTTATAAAAAAAACTTGGTAATTATGATCGTACCATAAATATTCTCATAAAAATAGTGGATATTGAAAGTTGTATCTAATTCTAATTAAGGTATGTAGGTAAATGAAACTTATGAATAATAAAATCTAAAAAACCGATATAATTCGGTATAAAACCGATATAATTTTTTTGTTCTATTGATTCGTTTTTGATTTTAATTTAATAAGTCATTATTATACATGCATTATTATATAATTCTAAATTCTAATAATTTGGATTTTTAATTTTAATATTATCCTACCCTACCCATCTCAAACATAATAAAAATAAATATTGAGTAATACATATCGTAATATTAATTGTACACCTGATAACAATTACTACAATTACTACCTATCTAATGACTACTGTACTTAAGTAGATACATATTAATTAAAGTTAGGTATCTAGCAACTTAAGTTATCTATAAAAATGAAAAATGACAGGCAGTAAAATTAAGTCATCTCATCATAGGTAGGTAACCATTTAACATTGAATTGCAGTCAGAGTCAGAGTGCAATACTCTTTATCAACCAAACTAATTTTAACTAGGTAACTACCTTAGTCCTTAAGTTAGTATTAGTAAAAACTTTTGTGAAGTTAACTTATGCTGAATGCTGTGACATAAGTTTTTCCCAAAAATTAAAACAAACAATAACCTTTGACTAGGCATGCAGTCTTAATAAGGTACCAATAAATATATGCCTTATATAGTAGGCCCTATACATACATTTTATAAACTAGTTACCTACCAAATTTACTATATAATTACAAGACCTACATATTACAATTAGCCCTTTTTGATAACATGAACATGATCATAATCATGAGCAAAAATTAAAAACAATACAAATTATATCAACCGATATTCGAATGTTATTAGCAGATCAAAACCAAATACCTTGTTTGTAATTCATCTATGATAATGATAAACCAGGTTTTACAAGTACCCTACCTAAATAGATGTGAAATCTTAGCTCAAATCTGGTTTTTTCGAGTTGAATTAAAATAATTGACAATATTATTGAAAACAATGTTGATTGTATAAGTAATAATGCTGGAAATTACCTAATCAATTTTTCATTGCCGATTGGCGACTATCAAGTTAAAAATGAATCAAGCTACAGTTCTATAAAATTTAAGTCAAGTACATAACCTATTTATCCTTAAATAATACAATAACAATAGGTAACAATTAAAATAATTAGTTATTATTAGTAAATAAATAATTTGTTTGTTTACCTTTTTCATGATTCCAGTTTTCCTCTTTGAAAAAGTGGTATATCTCCTCAGTTTATTGTCAATAAACTCCATTTTAATCTTGACACGACCCTTGGTCTTCTTCCCATTTGGTGGTGGTTGCTTTTTCGGTTTCTCCACTTCCGGTTTCTCAGACAGTCGGTGTCCACCACCAGCATTGTTGTTATTATTATTGTTGTTGTTGTGATTATTATTGTGATGATGTGGTCCACCATGATTATTGTGATTATTTGGTAGAGAATTATTATTGGTAGGTATGAGTAGATACTCTGACCCAGGTGACCCGTTGTGATTAAGGGTCGTATACTCATGACTAGTGGGTCCACCACCAAATGGATCCGCCTGTATCATGGACGTGTAGCTCCGGTGCTGACTCGTGTCCAAGTGGTTCTGCATTTAAAATGTAAGGCACACTTCTCGGGCTCTAAAAGGACACTTGTCTCAATTAAATGACACTTTTTTTAAGGATCTTGGTCAACTTAAGACTTAAAGGTCAAGGGTCAACGAAAAAAGATAAAAATGATAAAATTTTGTGATATCTAATTCTGAGCACCTATCTTGAGAACAGCTGAGAATGTACTGAACGAGCGAGCTCCGTATTTGGCAATAGGGGATTTCTATAGGGCTGTATGCGGGCGCCCTCCTATGCATTATCTTATGCCATCATAGCATAGTAGTCAAATTAGGGGCATGGGGGGGTTCAAATGCTAAGGGGTTGAGATGCTAACTTTTCTAAATTTTAAATGGCTTGCTTTTGAGGGATCAAATT